>JABUQX010031407.1:42500-64639 GCA_015478945.1 Trachelipus rathkii | reverse complement strand
ATGCTTTCAATTTATGTCTCATTATTAGCGGTACTCATTTAAATATATACCCAAAATCTCTCTCTCGTCTCTCTCTCTCTCTCTCTCTTTCTCTCCTCTCTCTCTTTCTCCTCTCTCTCTCTCTCTTTGCTCCTCTCTTCTCTCTCTCATCTATTATAATATCAATTATTTCATCTTCCTGATTATCTTTATTACTTTTATTATCTGTACCTCTGTATTGAATTCGGTCCACCCTTTCACCTTGATCACTGCTCTCCTTCTCTATCTCATCTTTACCAAACTACATACTACATACATGACTATACATAACATAATACTACACCTACATTACATTCTCTACCGCATCAACAACAGTTGTACCAACAATAGATACATTAACAAATATACATACTACATCATACATATACATACATAATACATACATACATATACATACATCATACACATACATACATACTCATACATATACATTACATACATATATATATATATATGTATATAATATATATATTATTATATATTATATAATATATAATATATAATATAATATTATATATATATATATATATATATATTATATATATATATATACTATAATATATATATAGCAGATAAATTAACTGCCATACGAGATGTTGAAATAACACTATGAAGCCTCATTATTCTAAGTAGAACTTTTATAGCCATCAGTAGTCAGTTGAAAAAAATCTACAAAGATATTTTTTGCAAAAGATTTATAAATTCTTTTTCCTAAAAGACGATCAACAAACATACCTCTGGCGAATCACCAACCAACAATGTTATTTATGATGAAGTCATGCTAGACATTATTCATATTGAGGAAATTCAATCCAGATATTCAGTTTAAGAAATTACTATCTAGTGTTTAATAAGGTTAATTTTCCAATGAATAGATTGGTATTAGTATTACCTTCATACTTCATCTCAATATTTATTGAAGAAACTTAAAATTCTCTAAGAGGTAAATCTTAAATCTAGTATCGATTAATCGAAATTTCTTGAGGAAAAGAAATTAGCATGAAAAAGCATAGAAATTTAATATAATATATAATATATATATATAATAGTATATATATATATAATAATATATAATATGTATATATATATTATATATATATAATATATATATATATATATAATACTATAGTGAAAATTATTCATTTTGACTCTTGAAGGAATTGTGACGAAGCACTTTATATCGAAGTGGTCTCCGTGGCGGCACTGTTCATAGCAAAGGTACGAATTGAGGTCATAAATCCTGAAAATCTTAAAATACTAAAATTATAAAATCCATAAAAATAATTAAGAATTAATATTCATCCTACAATGTGTGAAGCAAGATTGAAAGAGTAAATCTTGTACAATATTGTTCATATCTATCTTTCAATAATAAGATTTACTCTTTAGACAATCCCTCAAACATATTTATATCACTAGTAGTTTCAGTTCTCTCTCTTATAATTATATAATCACTAATTATAATTACTCTCTCTCTCTCTTCTTCTCTCTCTCTCATCATCTCTAGAATCTCCTCCATTTCTCGTCTCTCGTTACTCTCTCCAGCTCTCTCTCTCTCCATCCTCTTTTCTCTCTTCGGCTTTTATATATATATTATCATTGAATTTTTTTTTCAGTTAATTTTATAGACATATATTATATTATAATAGAATTTTTTTTTTATCCAGTTAATTTTATAGATAGAAATCTACTTTGCAATAAAGATAGATTTCGTAATAACCTTAAACATTCAAAATTCGAAATAATTTGATTTCTCATTTTTCACTTTATTGAGGATAAATTTAAGAATGAAAAATGTTTTGGGAAAAAGCAGTTATCATTTTCACCTAAAAAAATCCATATTTTGTACAATGCAAGAAAGGTTCATTTTTTGTACATTGTGTTCTATCTAATCTATTGAGTGACAATAAGTTAAGAGCAACATTTTAAACTTTAATAGAGCTCAGGTTTGCCTCAAACATGTATACAGGTTGAAGTCCAGTAACAGCAACCGCCTTTGACTGAAAATTGAAGTATGAGAGACAGTAAGGAGGATCAAAGTAGAGTTTACTATGAGAAAGCTCAAACACCCGAGTGTTTAGAGGAGGAGAGGTGATGTTCAACGGTTTAGAGGAGGAGAGGTAATGTTCAACAAAGTTGGATTTAGTGTAAAGGCTCCGAAGGTTGGAGAAATTAATGAAGAAAACGTGCATAAGAACAGGACTGAAATTTCGTGGCGGCACTAAACTCACCTCCGGAGACCCTCAACACCCAAGTTGTGATGGAGGAACGGGAGAATGAGGGAATATTTTTTGGAAGCCGACCCACTTTTCTTCTCCGAGACTAATCTTTTGGTTGCCATTTTTATTTTTTTATTTTTTAAAAAAGGAAAGTGTTGTCTGTAAAGGCGGCTCCACACATGGGGAGTTTGTCAAACCTTTGAATCTTTGCGCTTTGCATTTGTTTTTTCCTCATAAGCGAATGTACGTCTACGCACATTCTACCCCATGTGTGTATGGGTCAATTTTTGCAAAGCTTTGCTCATTAGTCATTGGTTTGCAAAAATACAAAAAATCTTTTCCGTCGCTTGTAGGAAAAAGATTTGTTGTATTTTGGCAAATAACGCAAGGCAAATTGAGCAAAGCTTTTTCCAAAAATGGACTTCATCACCACATGGGGTGTTTTTGGCAAATAAGAGATTTCGGACGAACTCCGCATGTGTGAAGCCGCCTTAAGAGTGTTTTATTGTGCGTGATAAAGGATAGCCTTCTCTGGTGTAAGAAGAATGCGGAGATCAACGCGACGAGAGGTAAACCATTAGGCACTGGAGTGCCTTGGGAGATACGCTGACACTCCATGTCAAATGAGAGGTAATCTCTTATCCTTATATATAGATATTAATATAATATATATATATATATATAATATATATTAATATATATATATTATATTATATATATATATAATATATATATATATATATATATAATCAATGAATTTTGCTTCATTTTGAATTCAACGTTGGTAATTATATAAAAGTTTTTACGATAGTTTTCAAGAGTTTAAATATATATTAATTCTATCAACATTAATTTCCCCCCAAAAACGTTAAGCTGTCTTTTACAATCCATTGCGTTTGAAAGGCGGCTATCGATTCTTTTTTTCATTTTTTATTTTTCCCCGTCATTATTAAAATTTATTTTTCACTCAAAAGGGAGCAATTTCCCCCCCCCCATTCCCCCCCTTTTCTTTTTGTGAGGGTGCTTTAAAATTTCGTGCACACCATTTAATTTAATAAGAGGAATATTTAGCAAAGCAAAATGAGAACTTTTTATGACATCTAATATGAGTGTATTGGATAGAGCTGAATTTAAAGTTGGCTGACATTTTAAATATGCCATTGCACATGCGACATTTTGAAATTAATTTCTATTAATGTTCACATCTCGATATTTAATATAATTTTATATAGTTATATAATATTATATATTATGATATTATATATATTATTAATTAATATATATATATATTATATATAATATATATAATATATTACGAGTATAATAATAATAATAATAAAATAATTAATAATAATAAATAATAATAATAATAATAATAATAAATAATAATTAATAATAATATAATAATATATAATAATAATAATAATAATAATACCTTCATTGCTTTTAGAATTCAAAAACTAGTACATGAAATCAAGAAACAATCTCAAAGAAATCTGGGAGAAAGTGTTTATAGGCCAGATAGAGGAAGGTCCCAATCCCACTATGAGACTGAAAATTCTTCCTTGTTGTAGATGAAAATAAAGAAGTTTTGGTAATGTACATAGTAAAATTGTTTGAACTATTTAAATATATTATTTAATAAACCGCAAAGACCTAATCTATCTATCTGTCTCAATCTCTTCTAAAAATTTATACTAATTTTGAAGCTCTCTTATTTTTTTATTTTTTTTTTTACAGATAAACACCACCGCTCACGGGCTGAGCCCTAATGTAGGAGGGGGGTGTACTCATTTAACGTCCGAACAGGACGAAACCAAGCCCAAGGAGAGAATAGTTCACATTCTCCCACCCAACCAGTTGCGAACCTGGGACCCTCGCTTTGTTTGGCAAGTGCTCTACCACTGAGCTATCGGGTGCTATTATGATATATTACCTTTATACAAAGTAATTGTAATGTTACTCAAATTTACAATCTGTCACTGCCTATGCTAAAAATGCTACAAAATAAAACCCATTTTGTTTCTTATATTTAAATGTTAATTCTCCTCTACAGTAAAGATGAAATTGTATGCCCCGTTTAAAACAATTTTAAATACTTTTTCATTAGTGGCTTTACATATTCAATCATTTTAAAGATTCATTATTAAAGTCTAATGATAGGTAATTTTCCTTCATATAGTCTTATGTTGCTTATAACCCGCCAGCTGTCCCATTAGTGTGCAGGAATATAAATATATAATATATATATATTATATATATTAAATATATTATATTATTATATATATATATATAATTATAAATAATATATAATTTATATATGATATATAAATATATATATATATAATTATAAATATATATATATTTTATTGATATTCTAGTAATATTCTAACAACTTTATGTTTGACATATATATATATTTATAATATATATATATATAATATATTTATATTATAATATATATATTATATATATAATATATATAGTATTATATATTATTATAATATATATTATATAAATATATATATATATATATATATATATATATATATAATATATATATATATTAATTATATATAAACAGTATACTATATATATATAATATAATATATATATATTTAATTATATATATTATATTAATATAATATTATATATTAGAATATATATTATTATATAATTATCATAAATATAATATACCATTCGGAAAGCTCATTGAAGAAACGCGACTACACCTTTCTCACTCATAGTTGCCATTGTCGTGCAAGTAATTCAAAAAACAAGGGACAAGGTCCGCAAAATTATATATATATATATATATATATATATATATATATATATATAATATATATATATATTATATATATATATATATATATATATATATATATATAATATTATATATATTATTATTTCAAGGTGGGAGTAACTGAAAAAAAGGCCCCGAGTACTTTTTTGTGATATCTCCTACAATCCTTCACTAATCACTCTTATTTTTCTGGATATTGTCAGAAGCAACGTCTGTGAACACAACTAGACGTCGTTTGAAAGAATTCTTGCCATATCAAAAACGCCTAAATATTAATACAAGACAGGCTCGTTCAGTGAAATCCAGGATTCTACGCATCCATGCAATCCATGCAATCCATGCATCAGAATTCAAAACTGGATGCATCACTTTGAGAAATATGGGATCATTTGCAACCTCAGTGCAACAAGTGAAAACTGTCCAAGAACTCAGGACGTTCCGTGAAGCATACAGCCCAGCTGGTCGAGAGGGTGAGAGAGGTAGGTAGTTCAGCAACGTCGAAGACGCTCTGTGTGAAGTCGAAGTCAATCCCTCGGTATATCCCGTGAGACTTACAGGAAAATATTATTAAAATACATGAGGGCTTATACATACAGAATAAAGACAAAGCGGACCCTTACAGTGTTTGACAAACAGCAGAGAAAGGCTATGGCAGCCAAGTGACTGGAGATGATCCAGGAGACCCTAGATTCCTTAACCTCCTTTGGACCTCAGATGAAGCCCACTTCCATCTTAAACGAAAATTGAATTCAAAGACAAATGTATTCTAGGGGACCTCCAAACCCAATGAAGTAGACACCAAAGCCCCTAGACTGCATTAAGTGCAGAGTATGGACTTCAATCCCGGACAGAGGCATCATCTGACCATTTTTCTTCCTCGAGAAATCTGGCGCTACAGTGTTAGTCACCAAAGAAAGGTATGTTGAGGTCCTCAAAACCTTCAAGAGTGAGCTACACATCCTCTATCCGTCACGTATGAGAAAGTTCTAGTTCTAGAAAGATGGAACAAGCTCTCACACCTCAAACCTGTCCAAAGATTGGCTGAAAGAGAACTTTGGAGGCCGAATAATCAGTCTCAAGACTAATTTTGAGTGAGTAATTCATAGACCAGACCTTAGCCTTTATATATCTTCCTTTGAGGGCTATCTCAATGACCGAGCGTATGTAAGGAGACCCAAGACCATCACTGAACTCAACGAAACTATCAGAGAGGAGATAAAAGCCATTTCTTGAGAAGCCTAAATTAGAACGTTAAAATCTTCATAATGAAAAGTCTGATCATTTTCCATGTCTTTTAAAATTTCCCATAAAAAAACTCAAAATTCATCACTTTATAACACAGACTGGATGGTGAAAATCAAAGATTAATTAAAGTACATAAACAATATAAATGAAATATGTTTTTCATTCACATACAGCGAGAACAATTACATCGACGAAAAATTCAACACTTTCGTAAATACATTAAATAAATACTATGAGGAATCTTTACCTATTAATAAGAATAACCTTGGCATTAAAAGAATTCATCTACTTAACTCTTTCAAACAAAAACACAAACTCTTCCGTAACTTTAAAAGCAAAATTATAACTTTCCAAGTGTATAACACACATAAGGACTAAGTAAAGGCAGCTCTTAAGAAAGCAAAGAGAAAACATTACTCGAGCAAATTTCAGGATTGGAACAAAGACTCGAAGGTGTCTTGGAGTCTAATCAATAAAAATAAAACAAGCACACAATCTATAAACGAATTGAATATAAATATCAATTAAAAACCAACCCAAAGAAGATCGCTGACAAATTAACAAGCAATTTGTAAACGTCGGTAAGCAAGTCTTGAGAGACAAAGCTCTTAGTGAAGCATCAATTGAAACTTTTCTTCCAATCTACGAGACTAATTTTTCATTTGTTCATATCAGAGACTTGGAGGTAAAGAAGATAATCACCGGACTAAACAACAAAATATCTGATGTTTATTCTATCCCCAACCATATCCTCAAACTAATATAATTATATATATTAATATATATTAAAAATTTATATATTTATATATTAATATATATAGATATATATTATAATAATTAATATATATAATATATATATATATATATATAATATATATAATTGATATATATATGATATAAGCGTTGGAGTGATGGTATCAACCGGTAAGGCGTCGGAATACGTTTGTTTCTATCAGTACTCAACATGCGGTGTTCGATACACTCAGAGGAGGCGAAGTTTTCTTTATATTCTCGTAATTGTTCTTCTTTACTAAACATTAAATTGGGGTTTATAACAAACATTTGAAATATATATATATATATATATATATAATATATTAAATATAATTATATATATATTATTAATATATTATATATAATAATATATATATATATATTATAATTATATATATATATATATATATATTATAATATATTATATATATATTATATATATCTTATATAATATATTATTATTTATACTATAATATTATTATATTAGTATATATATTAAAATATAATAATATTATTATATATTTAAATATATAATATATATATAATAATATACCTAAGAATATAATTATATATATATATATAAATAATATATATATTATTAATATATATTATATAATAATATATTACATATATATATAATCATAACTATTAATCTTAACAAACTTCCCAGAAAGGAGGCTTTCCTCTCTGGCAGTTGGAATCCAGCGTCTTCATCGTTCTGTCCTCTGGAAACTCACAACGCCATTAGATTACTCATGAAATCTCCATTTCTCTGAGCGCAACGGTTTGAGAATGCAGTTATTCGAGTTTTAAACACTCTTCATTGGTTAGGGTATTTCGCACCTTTCAGTAGATATCTAGCACCCTCTTTTACTTCCATTAGAGTCTCAAAAACATCGCGTTTCATAGATGTCTCTCCAAAGATGAGCTTTCTTCTAGGGCGTATTAGATAAACCAAAACCGTGGGTCCAAGAGTAAATTGCAATCAAATGGAATAGAGGACTCGGGATGCTAGCCCTGTCGGGCACTTAATGACCATGCCGATGAAGATCGATTCAGATGTTCTGACCCGCTGACTCAGAAAACATGCCAACATCAAATCTTGCATCAGGTTTATTATTTTTAATTATTATTATTCCTTATATGCAATGAAAATTCTTAATTTTCTTCCCGTTGACTTCGAACTGAAATACTTATCCATTTTATCGGCCAAATAGTCACCTAGGAAGTTAGATGATAATTATTTTGATAAATCCCAAAAATTATAATTTAAAAAAACTGATTTCCAATTTTTCTTCCTGCACATAATTATTTTAGGGTGAAAATCAATTATATACGGACCGGTAAAAAATAGAAAAACTTTTGTTAGCTCCTTAAAGTTTTAAATATTATTTTGACATATTTAATTGTAATTTTGATTTTAATTTCGAAGTATTTGATCAATATAAATTATTTTTAAAAATATTTTATTCAGTTTTGGCCACAATTTCTTCTACACTTCTTAAAAAAATAATATTGGCTTCAATTATAAGTACAATCAGTATATACCCTAGAGTTTACATCTTTCTATCAGTCTCTTTCCAACCCTTCTTCTTGTTACTTTCTCATTTCTTCCTTCCTCAGTGTTTTTCAATAGAGACTTCCAACTCCGACCGACGGTCAATCATAATATATATATATATATATATATATATTATATAGGGTATATATATATATATATATATATATATATATATTTAATATATATTATATTATATATAATTATATATAATTAGTAATAATATATTTAAATATAATATATATATTTATATAATAGCTATTATATATATATATTATTATATATATTATATATATGACCTTTTGTAAGACCACATCTCAATAATTAGTAGTTGAATGGTTGCGTAATGATATTCTTAATATTTAAGTTATAAGGTCAAACTACATTGATTTACTTAAAGATAAATATACATTTTTTTTGTCAAAATTGATTTATTTTTTCCACTTCATTTTATTTAATTTTTTTAGTTAGTTCAAAAATTATTATTTGTCCACAATTGAGTGTGTGTATATATATATATATAAGTATTATATATATAGTTATTCCTAATATAAATATATATATAATAATATATATATTAATATTATAAAAATATATATATATATCATATAGATGGTCAGATTTTTTAATGCTCACAGTATGTAATAGGACCGGCAGCTCGCTACAGTAAAACAAATATATTTTAATATTTGGAATCAGGGTGACTAAATGCTAAAGGATGGGATTATAACTTTTTTTTTTTTGCTGTATATTAATCGGAAACTATTTTTTAAACCTATTTCACCCCATAATTAGGGGGCTCGAGGCCGACGGGGGACGTTTCATACCCCGGAGGGGATGGTTCGGAGGAAACCCCGGCACACCCAAAGACCAAAGGAGCGGGGTTCCGGAGGACCGAATCCCCGAGGGGCAGGATTAGTTCCCCCCGTGTTTCCACCGGGGATGGCACAGAGAAGACCCCGACCTCCTGCCATCTTTGGCAGTTTAACCTTATGGTATTCCTTTAGTTAAAAGTAATTTACCAAAGTGTTTTTGGAATTAAAAAATAAATTATTCTTTATTTTTATTTTACTAAAGTGGAATTACACATAGTCCGTAATACCGCAAATATGGCAGGGAGTCGGGGTCTCTCGGCTCCCGGTGGACGACGGGGGGACTAATCCCCCGCCCCTCCGGGGATTGGTCTCCGAACCCCCGCTTCTTTGGTCTGGTGTCGGCTGGGGTTCCTCCGACCATCCCTCCGGGTTATGAAACGTCCCCCCCTCTGTCCCCCGTCGGCTCGAGCCCCCTAAATGGGGGAAATTTTTTTTTTTAAATTTTCGACGAATTGAAAAAAAATAAAAAAAAAAAAAAATAAAAAAAAAAACCCTCCTTAAATTTTCCTCATCTCTAGTATAGTATAACGTATAGTATTACTATTATATACTATATCCCTATATATATATATATATATATATATATAATATATATACTATATAGTATATAAGTAATAATAAAATATATATATATTATTATTATATAGTATATAATAATTATAGTATATACTATTATATTATATATATTATATCATATATATATATACTTATAATCATATATATATATTAATGAGTATAATAGATATATATATATATATATATATATATATAGGTTATTATTATTATTATTGCTTCTGTGAGAGCACAAAAAAACAAAAAAAAAATTTTCTTTGTTACAGTTTCGTTAATATTATTGCTAAATTCAGAATCTGTAAAATGCATTTTATTTTTCCAGGTTACAACGTTTACATGCATAAATTATTTTGAGGGACTGTGGTCTACAAAAGGTCCATAATAATATAAGTATATATAGATATGTAAAAATAATAAGTAATGATAATATATTAAATAGATATTATTATTTTAAAAAATATGAAAATTTTAAATTTGATAAAAAGACTATTTTTTAATTAAAATTTAAAAAATAATAAAGTTATTAAATTTATATTATTTATTTATATAATATATATCATATACTATAAATATATATACAGAAACGTATTATATATATATATATTATTATATATAATATATACCTATATAATATAGTTATCTAGTAATATAGTATACCTATATATATTATATATATATATATTACTATAATTATATATAGTAATATTATATATATATTTTGTATATAAATTATTATTATAAAACGCATATATATTATTTCGATGTAAAGGGCTTCCTCTCTTAAGTAAATATTTCACTACGCCAAAGTAGTTCTCAATTATTATATAGTAAAATAATATATAATATATATATATATACCCTATTAATTATATATTTATATATAGTTATAATATATTATATATTATATATATAATATTTATAATAAATATAGTATTATATATTTAATTATATATTATTTTTATAATATATTATTATCATATTGTATATATATATATAATATATTACGGTATATATATATATATGATTATATTATATTATATATTTAATATATATAGTATATATATATATGTTAAAAGAAGCTTAAAAAATTGGAAGGAGCTCAATAAATCCATACCTTCTGTTCTAACATCAATCTTATAGATGAGCTTCCACAAAATAAAACAAAAAAATAAAATACATAAAAAAATTCTCCTTGACAATCAGAATCACCAAATATTATTATATATAATATATATATATATGTATAAATATATATATTATATATATATTATATATATATATATATATATAATATATATATAATATATATATATATATATATATATATTATCTATAGTTATATATATATATATATTATATAATATATATATATATATATATATATATATATATATATATATATATATATATATATTGATATACGAATATATATACAAAATAATAAAATAAATAAATATATTATACATGACAATATATATATATATATATATATATATATATATATATATATATTGCGATGGGCAAAAGAGTTGTCAGAGCGTTAAAAAGTGTTTGGTTGGGCAGGGATGCTCTTCACTGAAGAGCATCCCTGCCCAACCAAACACTTAACCAAATACTGAAGAGTCTTTAGTATTACAGAACCCAGTAGGTATGTCCTTTTTGTCTTACTTAAACGAAAAGTAAAATATCTTCAGAGCTTGCAAATATATTTCTTACAAGAATAGTCAGTAAGCACCACGTCTCACTACACATACTACATCTGACACACACTCACATTTTATTCATTATTTAATAATTTAAAGAGAGGACCAAATTATATAGTAACGGGCCACGGGCAGAATCCAAATATTATTCCTCACAAACCCTTCCAACATTTATAATTATTATCTTTGGTGACAGACATATATTTCTGAAGGAGGAGGAATTTGCAGGATAAGAAATTATCGACTTACTTTTGTGCACTGTTTTCTCTTTTTATTAACTTCCATAACATTATCTTCTTAATTCATCCTCCACTTTGTTAAACACCAACTATTATAGTTTAAGTTTCATCTAAATCTCACCTATAGTCCTTGCTGAAACTCTTGATATTTGAGCTCTTGAACAGAAAAACTCATTAAGTTTCCATTATTGTGTCTATCTTCAATATTTAGTCAACGGAGGATTTTATACCTTTCCGCCTAGGCTCTTATTCTTATATATTATATCTTATATCTTATATCTTATATCTTATACTATATCTTATACTTATAAATCTTATATCTTATATCTTATATCTTATATCTTATATCTATTCTTTTTACTTATCTCTTAATTCTAATGATATTATCATATAATCTTCGACTATATGTGAACTCCAATACAGAACACATTCTCTCGCCTTCTCCTCATATCATCATTCTGAGTAATGAAGGCCAAGCACCAGAATTTTACGAACCTGTACCTCGCCTGCGCCACACCGGGATACTGGAATTGTTGTCTCTCACACCACACCGCACTGGTATGCTCCGTCGGCCATCCCTAATTCTGCGTAATTTCAATGTTCATCACTGTCAATGGCAAGATACAACTGGTTAACTCTGATTACAAATTTTCTATTCTGTAACAACATCGAAGTTACGTTAAACGATTTCTTAGAGGTATTCCTGACCATCTTTGAAATGATACTAACATACTAGAAATTTTCTTCATTTGCAACAATTCACGTTACACTGTTAGACATTTTCAACTTCTTTGTTGCTCTCCTTCATTCACATTTCTATATAATGTTTTATTTTGTCAAGGATCTCGAAGGAATTTTTCCCGCGCTTTCGGGGAAGAGATTTTTATGGCATTTCGGTGCTGCAAACTAGTAGTACATGAGGTCATACTTCCTTAACATCTCTTCTAATATTACTGCTTCGGTAGTTTTATAATGGCTCCTTGGGGTGAACAGTAGTACATGAGGTCATACTTCCTTAACATCTCTTCTAATAATTTACTGCTCCGGTGAGGAGGGCTCCTTGGGGTGAACAGTGGTACATGTGGTCACTTCCTTACTTCGGGGGGGGGGGGGGGGCTCCTTGGTGTGAACAGAAAGTAAACCCGAGAAGAATCTCTCTGGCGTGGGGCTTATGTTCCGTTTTCTATCCCTTCGACTAAACCTTGCAAACCATCGATCAACATTCCTTGTTTTCCCACACTACTCACTTATCCCGAAATTGTGCAGAATCATTATCTACTATGTCAAGACCTTTATTATCAATAGAAAATGTGGACTCTTCCATGCACATTACTAAAAATGTCAATTCCAGCATTCTCCTTCTTCTTTCCCTGCTCTTGTTTCTCCCAACGGTTTGATTGTTGTCTAATCTTATTAAGAAGCTAAACCTTCACTCAAACCGTTCTCCCCTAATTCCAGCAAATGAGATTCAGGCGTTCTACTTCAATCTACACCTCCATCCAACTCATTTATGACTTGCACTGAAACTTCATCTAAAGATATATTTTCTTCTCTGGCTTGGTTTAATTCTAACGAGGAGTATGGTGCTGACTGTATCCCTCTTATAGTTCTCAAAACTTGTACTCCCTAGCTGGCATCCAGCATTTGTAAACTGTTCGGTTTCTGCTTGCGAATTTCAACCGTTCCACCCTGAAAGATGCGCACGCACATTCAACCTTTGCTGAAATATTTAACCATTTCCAACCCCTTTAACTATTTTCCTTTTGCTTTGCCCTCGGTTCTCAACAAATATTTCAAATTTGTCAATAAACAAAATTATTAGATACTGAGATATCTTAAATCTTCTATTCTTAGATTATCAGCTTAGCCTCAGTAATGCATGTTCTACTGATGATCTGTCTTTGACATTTGGTTTTTTACACTTCGGCATTTCTGTATATTATTTGCTGTGGCGCTAAGCATATCAAATGCATTTGTAAAATCTTGCACAAAGCATTGATCTCTAGACTTGCCTATTTACTGTAGGTATTTAAATTTCTGTCTAATATCCTTTCTGGATTCTCTATAATAATAGCTGTTGTATGCGGACACTTCTAATCTCTCCATAATTATCTCTGAAGATGTCTGTTCCATTCCCAACAAGCATTTTACATTTTATAAATAACGACAATCTCTCACATCATCTTCTGTCCAAGCATGTTAATGCCTGCATCCTTCATTACTCTTTCAATTTCGAAAATAACAGTTAAACATCATCAATCAGTTTACATTTGAAAGATACAATGAACATTGAACCAGCCATACTCCAATATCTTAATTTTTACTTTTTTAAGAAAAAGTAGTTTTCAACACAAAAAAAAATTTTTTTCATCTATCTACTTAACTAAACCTTCCATATAACCAATGTATATCTTTGAAAATCACAATTTAGATCTTTATCCATCCCTAATGAATCTTAGTGAATCATTCTTAGTGAATCATCTTTGACTGATCTTTCATGGTAGTGAATCTTCTTTGACTAATCTTTCATGGTAGTGAATCTTCTTTGACTGATCTTTCGTGGTAGTGAATCTTCTTTGACTAGTCTTTCATGGTAGTGAATTTTTTTTTACTTTTCTTTGAATTCATGGTAGTGAATCTTCTTTGACTGATCTTTCATGGTAGCAGTATATTCCTTTTATCTACACATTAGATTCTAATAGGCTAAGAATTCCGAGGTTCATTTAGTAGTTTTTTTTTCTACGTAAAGACCCGCTTGCCTACCATAGGGTTATTAAAAACCTTACTGTGGAGGTTTTACTCTAAATTCTTCTTAGAAGGGGGGAGGGGGGAGGGGGTTATCCAAGGATTTTCACTTTAGAAACTTTCAAAGACTTTCCTCAGTTTCCTTAACAGTTAAACTGTTGTATCGTTCTCCTTACACTGACACTACTCTTCTCCACTCCCTAATCGCTATATATATATATATATATATATATATATAAGAATATTATATATATATATATATATATATATATATATTATATATATATATATATATATTATATGTATATGTATATGTATATTGTATATATATATGGATATTATATATATTATATATATATATATAAATAATATATATATATATATATATATATTATATATATATATATAATATTATATATATATATTATAATATATATATACTATATTATAGTAATAAATACAACCCCTAAAATGTATTTTCCCCATGCTGGGATTCGATCCTGGACCCTAGCAGATGAGCGTGCAGGTGTTTAGACCACTACGCCACGACGAGCTAAAAGAAGAGCTTGTCGATACCTCTTCTGGTGAATAAACACTCACAAAGGAGATCATCGGGCTCTTCCCGCTCGCACTCGGGCGTAGGGTCAAACAGGGTACCGCGCATGGAGAAGAATACTGAACCGGGGGATAAGAAATACACTTAATAGATTGCATACCCCCCGGTTCAGTATTCTTCACCATGCGCGGTACCCTGTTTGACCCTACGCCCGAGTGCGAGCGGGAGGAGCCCGATGATCTCCTTTGTGAGTGTTTATTCACCAGAGGAGGTATCGACAAGCTCTTCTTTTAGCTCGCTCAGTCGTGGCCGTAGTGGTCTAAACACCTTCCACGCTCATCTGCTAGGGTCCAGGATCGAATCCCAGCTGGGTGAAAAATACATTTTAGGGGTTGTATTTATTTACTACTGTATGTTGCGGGTATGCAAATATTAAGTGTATATATATATATATATATATATATTATATATAATATATATATATATGTATATATATATATATATATTAATATATAATATATATATATTTTATATATAATATATATTTATTATTTCTTATATATATATTATATTTATATTATATATATATATATATATTATATATATATGTATATATTGTGTATATATATATATATATATATATATATATATATATATATATATATTTTAATTTGAGTCATTAGTTTGTATTTTATTTTCATTTAAATGCATCAGTGTTTTTGTCATATCTGATCTAATTAAATATAATTAGTTACCACCAAACATTTTTAAGTTAAATATAGTTTGAAAGTTTCAAATTTTTCAGCTGTTCAATCTGTTCCTGTTTTAGGTTTTAATTAATGCTAGGATCTTGGTTTTAATAATTGAAGAAACAGTGTGATAAATGATGATATTTCGTTTTGAATCTTTAATATAATATTATTATTTTTTTATAGTCATTTTTTTAACGATTTAGTTTATGACAACTAGTTGAAGTTAGGTTTCATGATAGTTTATATTGAAATTGAGTGGGTGTATTAGCGTGTGTATGATTCAAACTTTTTAGGATTTACATATTTTTTCATATTTACAGTATAAATGGTTTTACCCCATGACTTCCATTTTTATAAACAAATTATCAAAAATTTTCTTTTAAGGTTTTAATGTAGGTCTCTAGTTTTTTTCGTGGATTTGTGCGTGTGTGTGTGGAGGGGGCCTGATTGTACGAATGACAAGACTGTGTGGACGTTGGGGTGGTGTGGTGGAGGGCCTGGATATGGACTCTCTCTATTGACTTTGCCAACGTTCGTGGCTTAGACGCTAACTTTGAATCTGTGGAGTATCACCTTTCTAACTCTCATCCTAACTTCTTACTTCTGCGTCTGAAACCCAACTATCAAGGGATTCTTTCTCTTAAAAACTTGAAACCTCTAATTACAAATTTTTTTACAACTTTTGACTCAAAAGTAGAGTTTGTGTTTATATAAACATTAACTCTCCAGTAACACGCCTCAAAAACTATGAGTCTCCTAGCTTCGATATTTTACTGTATGGCCTAAGATCTTTCTCCCTACTACTACTAATACTACTACTACTACTACTACTACTACTACTACTACTACCACTACTACTACTACTACTACCATTATTTTTTTTGTGTTTCTGCTACTGCTCTCTTAATGGAACATATTTTGAGGCTCTTTTTAAATATCTTACTACCTCTCACGAGACTATTACTTTTTCTCATCCAACTGTCGATCTCCTCTACTTAGAGGACTTCAACGTACAACATACTGAGTGGTTGGACTCCTCTCATACAGATACAGGTGGGAAGGAGGCCAAGACATTCATTATTCTCAACTATATGGAACAGTTAATAAAGGAACCTACACACACATCCCAGATTATCCTAACCAATTCTTGAACACTCTTGACCTATGCTTCACCACTTATCCTTCTCTCTACAAATACACAATTTTCTCTCCTATCGGTAACTCTGACCATAATCTTGTAGCTGTTAATTATAACACTTTCTCTCCAGTAGCTCCACCATGCCCTAATCGTACTTTCTGGCATTTTAATCGGGCTAGCTATGAGGGACTGCATCGCTTCTTTGCTATGTACCCTTTGTATGAATCTTGTTTTGACTCGGATGACGCTTCGGTGTCTGCTGTAAAAGTAAGAGCAGTAATCTCCGAGAGAATAAGCAGGTTCATTCCATCTTCTACTAAATGCTATTCTCATCACAATCAGTGGTTCGATGGCTCCTGTTCTCATGCCCTTCTGGAAAGACACAATGCCCATCGGAAATGGAAAAACTCTCCTTCTCCTATCACTTCTTCAACTCGGAGTCGTTGCAGGGATATTATTCGTCAGGCTAAGCGTCATCAAAAGGAAGTGAGGTGACCTTCTTGGATCTCCTACTGATAAAAATTTATGGCCCTTGCCAAAAACATCTCATAATTTTTGAAAATCTGCCTTTTCTCCTCTTATTCGCTCTGACGGATCTGTAGCTAAAACTCCTTCTGAAAAGGCTAGCCTCTTCGGCCTCCTGTTTTCATCTAATTCCACCCTGGACGATTCTGACAACCACCCCCCTCCTACTCCTCCTCTCAAGTGTCCCATGGCTCCGCTTGTAATTTCACATAATTGCGTGCGTTAGACCCTGAGATCTATGAACGTCAAGAAGGCTAGTTTCCGGATAACATTCCTCCTCGTGCTTTAAGGAAGTGTGCTTCCGAGCTGGCTCCTATCCTCGTTCGGCTCTACTCTCTTTACCTGAATTCTAACACTTTTCCTCAGTGCTGGAAGGGTGCATATTTTCAACCGATCCCAAAGAAGAGTAGCCGCTCTGATCCTTCTAACTATGGCGCTAAAGCACTCACTTGAATTCTATAAAATCTTTGAAACTCTCCTCAACTCTCATTTTTTTAAACCAAATGGAATCTTATTCCCTCCTTTCTGATCACCTTCACTAGTATGGCTTTCGAATTTCGAGGGCAACTAGTGACATTCTTTCTAATCTCAGTGATTTATGATCTTCTGCCCTTAGGGTTTAAGGGGAGTCTTATACACAGTCTTTGACCGGGTATGGGACTCGTGACTGCTCTCTAAGCTTCCTTCCTTTGGGTTTCCTCCTTCTCTTTGATCACTGTTATCTAGTTTCCTCTCAGATCGTTCCATATAAACACTTGTTGAAGGCGCGACCTCTTCTTCCTTTGATGTTAAATGTGGTGTTCCGCAAGGTTCTGTCTTATCTCCAACTTTATTCTTACTTTTCATTGACGATCTTATCAGCTGTTCATCTAACTCTGTTCATTCTTAAGCAGATGACTCAACTCTTCGCTCTTCCTGTCATTTCGTATCTGCTCCCTTTTTTGCTTCTAGAATTTCTTCTCAACTTTAGCGTTTCGATTCTATTCTTGCCGATCTGGATGGGATTTCCCGGTGGGGTCACCTCAACCTTGTGAAATTTAACTCCCTAAAAAACTTAACTTCTTCGTATCTCCCTCTCAAAAATACCTCTTAACTTTCCTATCATCTTCAAGGGCTCTCCCGTCTCATTTGTGGACAAAATATTTATTTTTGGTCTGAACAAAAACAACAAACTATTCTGGATAGCTCACATGGTCAACGGTTTCTAAAGGTTGCCTCAAAGAAGCTCGATGTTCTATTCAGGTTGCGGGAATTTTTTCTTCCGAACAGTTATTTCTATTATATAATGGCCTTATCCGCCCTTGTATGAAATAATGTTCCCACAATTGGGGGGCTCCGGTTCAGCCCTTCTTTTGGGTAGGGTTGAGTCTAAGACTAAAAGATTAATAAATTGTCCCTTACTTTCTACTTCCCTCGGCCCTTTATCTCTGCGACGTGACGTTGGTGCTCTATCTCTTTACTATAAGTATTAAAACGGTAGGTACTCAAGGGAGTTGACTTGTCGCATTCCGCCACCATTGAGTCACCCTCATAGCACAAGGGGTTCCCTGCTTTCTCATGAATTCTGTGTGAATATTGTGAACTCCAGGCTTGTTCGTTGTGGTACCTTCCTCTTTCCAGCCACCTCTCTTCTGTAGAATTCTCTGCCTTCTTTTGTTTTTTTCTGCTGTATTTAATCTTCCTCTCATCAAGTCCCTCTGTTTGCGGTCACCTCAGAGGCTTGCCGTAGGCTTGGTATTGGGTGAGTTTTCCCATTAGTATTATTATTATTTCTTAATTTTATTGTTCTGCTCCCTCCTTGAAAAGGACTCTGCCCGTGAGTGGTGGTTACCTGTAGTGTATATAATATATATATATATTATAATATATAATATATATTATATGTATATATTAATATATATACTAGTATATATATATATATATATATATATATATATATATTATATTATATATTTGTGTATGTTAACTACCTAATATATTAGGATGGGACGATTTATCGGAATCGGCATCGGGAATCGGAGGAATCGGGCTGTTTTTCAGGGATGGAATCGGAAATCGAATTCGACAAAAATTGTACCGATTCTTTTGACGATTCTTTGGTATACATCTGAAAATAATTTTTATTCGATCTTTAGATATTTCAAAGACAATATTTGGAGTCATGTCAATTTTGCTTACGTTCTTATGAAGTTTTGTAACAATGAAAAAAGTTAAATTTATTATAGGAAAGAGGAACTAAGTTATTCATATTTACAGTATTTGGTACGAAGCGATAAATTTTTAATTCTCTTCTTTTTAATTTTTATTTATATTAAGTTTTTTTAACAATTTTATTTAATTTAAACTGTATTGGTGCTAAAAAAAAATGTTCAAAATTTTTCTTCAGTATTTTATTTATTGTTCTTTATGTTTTATGGTATTTAAATTACATTACATTAAAACAAAGAGGAATGAAATATTTGACAACCAGTGTGTGTTAAATTCGGTAACTACTTGCGGGAGGTAACATAATTTTTAATATTAATTTGGAAATATTTTGATTATCCTTAGATTAGGTTTACGTTATGTAACGTAATGGATTAAAGTCAGGTTAGGTTAGGTTAGGTTAGTTAGGTTAGTTAGGTTAGGGTTAGGTTAGGTTAAGGTTAGGTTAGGTTAGTTAGGTTAGGCCTTAGGTTAGGTTTAGGTTAGGTAAGTTAGAAGTTAGGTTAGGTTAGGTTAGGTTAGGTTAGGTTGTTAGGTTAGGTTAGGTTAGTTTAGGTTAGGTTAGGTTAGGTTAGGTTAGGTTAGGTTAGGTTAAGTTAAATTAGGTTGGATAAGGTTACATCCCAGACAGCATTTTTAATTTGTTTCAAATGTGAAACAAGTTTGCAACGTCAAAACTTGCAAGCTTGCTTACTAAGCTTTGCCAAGGATTTCGCAAGTGTGAATTATATTTATGTATCAAAACATGCCTAGTGTACACCTTTCAAACTTGCAGCAAGTTTTTTTTTGCAAACTTGTAAAAAGGTTGCGAATGCTTGCAACAAGTTTAAAACAAACTTCCGAAAATTAAAAAAAAAAAACATAAAAAATTTACGATTTGTATTTGTTTATCAGGTTAATTAATTGAATTATTACATTAATTACTAAACTACATACATTAAATCTAATTAATTGATGACGTTGTTATTATTGCTCCGCCCAACAATGCGTATCGTATGTTTAATTCACGACTCTCTCTCGAAGTAGTATCGAACTCGGGACCACTTATGTGCTAGTTCGGTTTTTACCAACTTTTTTTTTTTAGCTAAAACCACAACGTAACTGACTGCTTTATAGCATTAGTTATATTTAACATTCGTAAATATTTGTGTTTATTTTTACGAATTTTTTTTTAAAGAAAAATTATTTTTATTTTAAAATATATTTATATATATATATATATGATTTATATATAAATAATATATATATATATATATATATATATATATAATATATATATATTATATAATATATTAATATAAAAATATATATATATATAGTATATATATATATTATATATATATACTATAAATATATATATATATATATAAATATATACTATATTATATATTATAATATATAAATATATATATATATATATATATGATATATATAATATATATATATTATATAGATATATATATATATATATATATTATATATAATTATATAATGATTATATATATATTTATATAAAAATAAATATAATAATAAAACAAATAAATAGAAACCAATTAAAATCTATAATAATATATAATTAAATTAGAAAAAAACAATAGAATTAAAAAAAATAATAATTTCTTCTATTAGATCTGAAGATTACATAATATTAATTCTTGATAATATAAATAAATAAATTTTTCCGGGGTTTTTTATAATATTATAGTGTGTATATATATATATATATATAATATGATAATAATTATATATAATTATATATATATATATATATTATATAATATATTATATAATATATATTATATATTAATTATATAAATATATATATGTGTGTGTGTGTGTTTTTTGTGTTGTAGTGCATTGTACGTATTGTCAGCTGCTGCAAGTTGTTACAAGTATTTAGCAAGTTTGCCCATACAAAATTAAATCAAAGTTATCAAAATTGAAGTAAATACTAAAGCTTGCTGCAATATTTGTTACAAGTTTTCCAATTGCCCAGACAATTTGAAAATCAAGCTAGATTCAAAACTGATTCAAAGGTACCATGCTGTCTGGATAGGTTAGATTAGGGTAAATTAGGGATTTAAATTGCAATTAAAAAAAGTTCATTTTGTTAAAAATAAAATTAAATTTCACAGGTTTGCGCTTCAAAATAATCCAATATGCATTGGTGAAAAAAACATGACGGTG
>JABUQX010031407.1:2500-32500 GCA_015478945.1 Trachelipus rathkii | reverse complement strand
TAAATAGTAGAGAATGCTCCCTCCCTTCGGATCTTGGAATCAAAATTCCTAGAGATCTCCTCCTTAAGTTAAGCAAAGTCAATGAGATACCACCTTTTTAAAAAAATATTTGAGCGAAGAACATAATTTTAGTAAAAGGTGAAACAGTTGTGGAGCATTTGAATAAGAGGAAGGATGGGGAAGGGTCAAGGTTAGAATTGGAAAAAAAAGATGGAGAAAAAGGAATAAATATATCATTACATTTTCTACAAGGGAAAATTTTAAGGTTTAACAGATAACAGTTTTTGTGAGATTCTATGGGAAATACAAGTGACATCAGTTTCTGATGTTTGAAGGTAACTGTAATTCCTATAATCAACGCAGCTGTGAATATACTACTGCAAGTCTGAATAGATACTAAAGAGTCTAAGACGTCTCCTAGTCGAGGGTGTCGGCCTTTCCTGTAGAAAACCTGAAGATGTTGAACAAGCGACAGATATGGAAATGTTTGACAGTATATGGCGGATAATTTGAATTTAAGAATGGGGTCTTGCATGATAGGTTCATCTTTAAGAATGTCAAAGGATAAAAATAGGTTTACGCACTAAGTGCTCAAACATTTTGTGTATTGATTAGGAAGGAAAGTTTACCAGCTATATATATATGTTATGTGTAGAAATAAACCTGTGGTCGCCGTTGGACCTAACAATCTCCAATATTGATGATTTGACAGAAAGAAAAAGACAAAACATGTGAACTAATTTATTGTTTATATAGTAAAATAACTTAGGGTAGTCATAATAGTCAGAAGATTAAATACAGCACAAATGAACTTCGTTGCAGAATTTGAAAAGGGTTCAAGTCGTATGACAAATTTCGGACGATTCAAATTTAATTACGCAAAATATACAATGCTTTAATGCATATACGTACCGCACAGCACCTTCTTGTATAAAAATTGAAAATAAATGCAAAAAAAAAAAAAAAAAAAAAACAGTGAGAAGAAAAAGAATAGGGTTTGCGTCAAAACCGTTCAAACACCAGAAATTAAAGTAAAGACTGTGAATGTTCCAAAATTAAGAATACTGTGTACATCAGAGCAAGAAGGAAAATCCTTAGCGGAATAAATCCTTAGAGGAATAAATCCTTAGCGGAATAAATCTTTAGCAGAATAAACCCTTAGCGGAATGATTCCAATACTAAAGGCTCAAATTCCAAAGCTTTGACTTTAGAGGAGAAGGCGATTTAGAGCAATCTATGAAAATCATTCCCTCTTGCTTCTCCGAAACTATTCAGATTGTCAGAATTTTTGTTTCAAAAATTAAGTTGGCGTAGGTGTGCAAAGTGTACTAAATTTATTCGAATGTGATGAGAAGCAAGAATGTGCATCAAACAAGCTAGTAAGAACTCCACATATTCGAACAAATATGCGTATATTTTTATAATATTCGCGAATGTAATGCGAATAATTTTTCCTAATATTCGCAAATATGAATATTATATATCACCAGTAATGTGCCATTTTTTATACTATAACTGAAATATTTGTTTCTATTGTAAGAGTTTAGCCATAAAAAAAATTGAATGAATAAAATAAGTTCAATTTTATATGTTTCCAGGATGCTGGACGAGGACTCACTCTTGCCCGCATCCCACCAACCCCTTTCCCCAACATCCACCCTTGGAAAGAGGGAACACCACTTCATTAATTTATTGAACTACAATTGATATTACAATCAATAGTTGAAATCAATTATTGAAACGTTTTACTTCAAAAATAATAATTTTCAGTTCTCTCCTCATTTAAACTATTACGTTCTTCATCGTAGATCAGACCAAAGATGTTTACTGGCAACAAGCAAGGTAAGTCATTGGTAACTCTGAAAGATCAGGATTAGTTTCTGTACGCATTCATCATGCAAGAGTATCCTCGTCAGGGGAAATGCGTTTCTCTTTAATGTATCAGTTGAAGATTTTTAATAAATGCTTAGAAAGCTAATCATCATCATAACTGTTTGAATGTAAAATTCCATTTATGACGTCAGTGACAATGGTGATCGTGGATGGTTTTGCAGCAACGTGTGTTGTTCTTTATTTTGCTTGAACTATTTAAGACTTTCATTTTTGAATGTCTTTATATTTTCGACAGACGCAGATTTTAACCCTCTCCGTGAGAAATCGAGAAGTTAAATTTTTTGTTTTGTTTTATAGTATTAAACAAATTTTGTTTTCTTTTATACTGTATACTATAATATCTGTAACTAGAATATTTGCTTCTATAATAGTTTTAGTCATAGAAAAATTGAACGAATAAAATACATTTCCAATTTCTGCTTGACTGTCATTGCCTGAGAATATATACTCCCTTCAAAGTGGTTGTGAGAGGAATGACGCCTGAAATTGGTAACTGATTTTTACTGATTACTTCAAAGGGTTGGAGTACAGTGATATACGGTAGTTTGTTAGAATCGTATTGTCATTGAATGTTATGACATCTATTTTATCATTAGAGTGGCCTCATAAGTAGAGAGATTCGTTCTTACATCCATATTATCATTTCCAGAGTGCTGTTCCAGCACGTGATAATTTCATCATTTTCATGTATTGCTGAAAGTTGTGGAACGTTAATTTTGGTCTATAATATAATTCCTTAGTTCTTCTTGAACCATAGTTGAATTATTTGAATTAGTTGGCATTTGACCTACATTTTGAGAGGACCGATGTTTGAGATGTAAAGTCATTTATAATGGTAAGATGCAGTTGGTGGCTTACTCAGTTTGTGTTATTCACTCCAGAAAGAAAAAAACTTACTTTGTATACTCACCATCTAGCATGACACAGTGAACTTCTGGAGATAGGTTCCTTTATTCTAACATTACATTAAATACGCTACTGAGGTATTCACCCGTGTGATGTTCAGGTAGTGGCTCAGTTACAACATAAAATTTCACGTTTGAATTCCTTGTCTATGGTTGACTAATCAGAAATAACATGAACTCCTAATTCAATATCTAACCATTAGCCTGTGCATAAAGAAAGTTAATTTAATGATTATTTGACAGAGGTGATATAATCCTGAAACTTTAGTTTTGACGTAGTCATACACTTTTTACCAAATAATATTTCTGTGGTATTTCATTGACGTAGTGGGTGGGTATAAAGGATCTGCTTCTCTTAGCAGTAAAAAGTCAAGATCTTCTTCAAGAGAAAACGGAAGATCTTCCATTATCATTCCTGTACTTTTGCAATCCATTTTACTGTCCAAGTTAGAAAGTAATCTGCTTCATTATTAAAGATAATGGTAGAGATTATTTTCCTCATTTTAACCGTTTCTTTTTTTTTATTTCTTGCTAATAGTCTTATATTCTCACTTGTGTTTGATGATTAGATGATTTCTTAGCCCATTTGTCGTTCTTGCGATCCGAAAATAATTACGATGGCAAAGTTTGCACTTTACGATATCATTGGATACAATATCGAAGCAATCCCAAACCGCATTGGATGAGAACGCCATAATTCAGTTGTCCCTACAGTTTCGCGAAAAGTTGATCTCGTAGGTATATATTTATACGTACAAGTTTATCAATTTACTAAAGTTAGTAAATTGTTAAGACTTGGAGTGTGACTGAAGTTATGCCATGATCTCAAGGCAGTATGAATGAACTCAGGTTAGCTGATCACAAAAGTCGCTAAATTCCTAAAACGGATCGATATACATTTGCATGGGAGTGCGAATGCGCTTTTTTTTCACGAATGCAAATGTAAGCGCGAATAGCTTTTTAGGAAATCGCGAATGCGAATGTGAGTATAAAGGCTAATATTGAAATATTAAATCCATCTCATTATATAATATATATATATATATATATATAAGTAATTCACCAAAATATATATATATATAGATATAAGAAATAACAATATATATATATAAATATATATATATATATATATATATATAATATCATAATATATATATACGGCATGCACCAAAATAAACAGTACTGAAACTAGCGCATCTAGTAGGTGCATGTGGGTTGGTCGTCTACGGGGCATAACTTTCAAGGAACGTGTTCCGAGTTGTGAAAGGGAAGTTGTGTTGTGCAGATGTTGTTGGAAATGGGTTTCACGACTGAGGAAAAGGTTGTCATAGTTGAGTATTATTTTCGCTAATACGGAGGTGATCGTGAGGGGGGGGGCCCGTCAACCAAGAACGCTACAGAGACATGGGGGATCGAACCATTTCTACAGGATTTGAGACTGTACTGTATTGTAAGGGCCTTCACATGAATAGATAGTGATATCAACAGGAAGGGGCGACCAGTCATACCTCTCGAGTATCTCTAGCCATGCTGCAGGAAAACTTACCCATCCCATTCACCCGATCTTACACCATCCGATTTCTGGTGCCTACTTGTGGGGAATGTTAAAGGAGACTGTGTTCAACTGTATTTATCAGCCAAGAACTGTTCCCTCCTTACGCGATCAAATCGGAACCTATACCAGATAGGAAAGTGGGTCGACACAGAAATGGGTCGAAAATTTGTAAAAAAAAAAAAAAAAAAAAAAAAAATCTGCTTATTTTAGAGTTTCTCTAACGAATCCAACAAAACTTAACCTAACCTAACCTAACCTAACCTAAACCTAAACCTAACCTAGACCTAACCTAAACCTAAACCTAACCTAAACCTAGCCTAAACCTAACCTAACCTAAACCTAAACCTAACCTAAACCTAGCCTAAACCTAACCTAACCTAACCTAACAATTTAACTTAGCTTAACTAACCTAACCTAACCTAACCTATCCCTAACCGCCTGCGGGGGGCTGTACAGGAAATTTTTTTGATGTTGTGTCGACCCTTTTTCATGGCGACCATTTGGAATAGACCCCGCAAATCGTTGCCTTTTGCAGAGGTCTGGAGCAACACTGTTTACAGCGAGACACACTTCGAACACTTACATTGCGCAAATCGTGGTAAATCAACCCGCCATTAGTGTGTATGTTAGTTTCTCTTAGGAGACATGACCTCACAGATGGCAACCAACATATATATATATATATATATATATATATATATATATAATATATATATATACTATATATACTATAATATATACATATATATATATATATATATATATATATATTATATATAAGAAAGAGAGAGAGAAAGAGAATGTGATATGTGTGTAGTGCGCATTTGCTAGGGGCAATAACAAACTTAAAAAGTTTGCCTTTCATGTTGCAGAGTATGAATAAATTCTCTGTTTGGAAAACTTTCACTCTGATTATTGATTCAAAACATGATCCTTTTATCAAAATTCTAATATCCATATCTTTTTAGCGCTAGAGCAAAACAAACCTTTATTTAGCCATTCTCGTTTATGGAAGAAAACTTGTTTTCAAACATTTCATTTCCATTTTTAAAATGCTCTCAGAGACATAGTCTTCCTCTTCAACTTTATATTAGTTTTTAGTTTTTATATTTTTTTTCTTGAAAATTTCCATAATATATAATAATATATATAAGATATATAATATATATTATATATTATATATATTTAAGTAGCAATATATATATATATCATACTATATATATATATAATAACTATATATTAATTATATATATATTTTAACAGGTGTCCCACAACTTCACGGCAGAGGCCAATTTGCAAGGGAGGGTGTTACACGCCTCAGAAGTCAACAAACTATACGAAAATTACGCAGATGAGCGCACAGACGAGGCTTTAAAGTGGGGGAGATTAAATTCAGCCAGGAAACACAAGAAGATGGAAGAGAAGAAGTTCCACAGAACAGATGTGGCAGAAAGAAGGAAGCACCGCAGCGCAGCGAGCTAGCCTGGAGTTACCTACAACGTCAACACAAAACTCATGTGCAGGCACAGCACCCCTAGTTCTACGAGACGGTGACGTAAAGGTGGAAGTACGCGAGTTTTGATTAAGCTCCCTCGAGCACCTGCCGCTGCGGGTACCTATAGAAAAGAGGTTAAAGCACCACATCGCGCCGCAAAGATACGAGGGTCAAGTGAACTGGAAAAGTACAGAACAAGGTTTATAAGCCTTTGGACCTTGACTCGACCCTATCCAAAAGCCGAGTTGAACCAGAGCCCCCCAGATATGAGAGCAGTACTCCATACAAGGGCGGATGAGGCCCTTGTATAGCTGGAGCAACTGGAAAGAGGAAAAAAAAGTCTCGCGTCTAAACAGAAAACTCCCATTTTTCTTTGAGGCCCTCCTAGCAACCGTTGTGATGTGAGGTTCCCAAGACATTTTTTAGTTTATTGTTAAGGCCAAGGATGTTTATATTGTCAACAGGAGGAAGAAGAGAAAACCGTCGAAAGAGATACGAAAGTTGGAAGGATGTCTTAGAAAGGAGCATTTGTTAGAAGGGAGTTTTTTTAAAGAATTGAATTCACAAGGTTCAGACGACCCCAATCGAAAATTCTATTCCAGATCAGCGGAGAAATAGAATGCGGAAAATAAGGGACGAGAGCAATTCGTAGAATAAAAGAAGAGCAGAAATTGAAAGAGTGTTGAGAATGAAGGGTCGAGTCAGCGGCATATGAGTGAATAGAAGTAGTAAGGTAATAGAAGAAGTCATTAATGAAAGTAGTGAATAAAGTAGGAGAGAAGACAGAACCCTGAGGAACACCACTATTGACAGGAAAAAGGAAGAAAGAAGTCGCCCCATCAACAAAGCCGAATATCTGAGCGATTTGAAAGAAAAACTAGACATAAGTAAAGCAAAGAGAAGGAGAAACCCAAAGGAGGGGGGAGCTTGGAGAAGCAGTGACGCGTGCCAATACCGGTCAAAGCTTTGGAAAAATGTCAAAGCGCCACCACCGCAAGTTTCTCCCCGTAGTAACCTAAGGCGGAAAACCATAAATCAGTAAGATAGGAAAGTTATATCGCAGTAGATTCGAAGCGCCGAAAAGGCGCGTACTGGCGATCGCGAAAGAAAGTGAATGAGATTCCAGATATCTAAGAAATGAGAGTTTGAGAAGAGTTTCAAAGAATCTTAGATAGAATACAAGTGAGAGCGTATAGGGCATAGTAGAAGGATCAGATGCCGGTTCCTTTTTTTCGGAGTAGTGGTTTGGAATGAGCGTGCTTCCAACACTGAGGGGAGTGTTAGTATTGAGACATAGAAATTATTAAGTTGAACGAGTGGCGGGATAGCACGGAAGTACACACTCCCTCAAAAACTCGGGGAGGGAATGCCAATCCGGCCACCCGCCCTTCCTAACGTCCGTAGATTTCAGGAGCCCAGGCACCCGATCGAATGTTAATCACAGGCAAAGGCATAGGGACACCTGGGGAGTAGAAGAGAAGAATGTCAAGAGGTCCAGAATAAATCCAGGGTTGAAGTTAGGGAAAAATAGGAGCCGAAGAGATTGCCTTTTCAGTTGAGAGAATTAGCAACAGAACCATTCGATCGAATAAGAGGAGGCAAGACAGATTTACAGAAGCTCGCTAGAGATGTTTTGCAAGAGGCCAGAAAGATTTGTCAGTAGAGAACCCATGGAGGTTAGCGCACTTTCGTTGATTGAAAGCCCGCTTTGCTCGTCGAAGAGATCCCTGCAACGATTTCTAGCAGAATGAAAATTAGCAAGGTGATAGGAGACGAGAATTTTTCCACTCCCGATACGCACTGTCTCTAGCCTGAATGCCAAGAGAACAAGTTTACATTGAATCGTGAATTTTGAGGAGAAAAAAAATTATTCGTAGAGGGAATGAACTGGCTCATCCCATCAAAGAATACAGGCACACAACTTATCGGCAGAAGTTGGAGAGCGTCACCAGAGACAAAGCAGTCACTCCAATTATAGTTAGCGTTAGAAGCAACGCAAGGGCCCCCAATCGGCTCGATCAAAGTGCCAGAAAAAACGAGTAAGCAGGATGGAGCTGTTGGAGAGAAAGTATTAAAATGAAGAATATAAGTAAAAATTAATATAGGAAGCGAAAGTGTGTATTTTAAAGAGAGAAGGACTAGTTGGTGAACATAGGTCAAGTGTGTTCAAGAATTGGTTAGGACGATCCGGAATGTGTGTGGTTTCTTTAATTAGTTGCTCAGATCGTTGAGAATGCTGACTGATTCGGCCTCCTCCCCACCTAAATCGCTATGAGAGGACCCCCAACCATTCAGTGTTATGTAATTGAAATCCCCTAAAGAGAGAAACTCGTAGTTGGATGAGAAGATATAACATGGTGGTGGAAAGTAGTAAGATATTCAAAAAAAAAGGCGTGAAAATCTGTTCTGTTAGGAGAAACAATAGCAGAAGCACAAGATTCTTGTAGTAGAAGGAAGAAAGATTTTAACCTCCACAGAACATCGAAGTTAGGAAGGAGAGACTCTCGAGACGTGTTACAGGATTGTTTATGTTTACATAGCACATACTCCACCCTTTAGAGGGAAATTATGAAATAAGTTATAGTTGGAATACATTAAACGCCCCAACGAGTTAGAGATTGAATTCTTAGCCATCTGTGTCTCAGACAAGAGCAAAAGGTTAGCGTTAGATTAGAGTGTTGGTATTCCACGGATGCAAAATTAGAGTTTAAGCTGCGGATGTTAGTAAAGTTAAAAGAAAGCCCGCGCTTGCGCAAATCTGCCATTACACACGGAACACACAACCACACCAAACCAAAAACAACAAGAACCAAACAGACAAAAAAAAAAAAAAAAAAAAAAATTATTCACACACTAAAAAACCGTAAATGTTAAACGTTAAAACCGTATTTATAATAAATATGTAAAATATGAAAAATTTAATAAGTTTAAAACCCTCACGCAACTCGTACGCCCTCACAAATTGACGAAAAAAAAAAAAAAAAAAATAATAAAAAAAAAACTGTTATGAAAAAATTAAAATAAATGATAGACTAAAAACGTAGGTGCTGTGTTAAAACCCGTTTAAAAAAAAAAAAAAAAAAAAAAAAAAAAAAAAAAAAAAAAAAAAAAAAAAAAAAAAAAAAAAAAAAAAAAAGTTAAAAAAAAAAAAAAAAAAAAAGTTTGCTGAAACCATGTTTTCGACCCCTACATCTGAAAAAACTAACTATTTGACATTCTAACGCAGTAAAAAGCTTTCAAAAAATTAAAAATTTAAAACGGATATCTTATCTTTTAAAAGGATGATCAAATTCTTCAAATATTAAATCCATAAAAAAATAGAAACACTAAAAACTTAAGTTAAAAAAGACTAAGAAAAAATATATCCTAGTACTAAAATACTTATTCCACACTCATAAAAACTAACTAACAAATGCTATCTAACCTAACTAAAAAGTTTCAAATGAGAAATTAAAACGGATTATCTTATCTTTAAAAGGATGATCAAATCTTCAAATACTAAATCCATAAAAGTTAAAAACAATTAAAACAGGGGAGCGTTCAATGTACAAATACATTTAGAGGCATAACTAAAACATTACAAACACCACTCAAACCATCGGAGCTCTAGTTAAGCACAACCTATCACCACACAGTCTAAACACACACACACACACACACACTATATATATATATATATATATATATATATATACTATATATATATATAATATATAATATATAATTATATATATATATTATATATATTTAATAGTGAAGTGTTTAAGTTAGTTCCCCAAAAAGACGAAAATACTGTTACAGAATGAACCATAAAAGAAAAGTAACAGAAAATATCAATAAGTCTATTAAATTTAAAAATGACTTATTTTCATTATTCAGATGTTAATAATTAAAAAAATTGTATGATAATTAAAATATTAACATTTGTTTTAATACAATACTATGTTTAAATTTATTCATACAAAAATTTAGATTTTATAAAAAAACTTAGTTTAACAATAATAATGAACTTTTAACAATAAACTCCATCTTTGTTTATATTATGTCAGAATGTGAAGGCAAACGCCATCTACCGAAAACTTCTGCAATGTTTCATTTTATTATATTTTACTAAGAATCGAGTTTTAGAAAAGTTTGACCTCAACTTATTAATTATAATTAATGGATATGAAATATTATAAATAAAAATAAAAATAAAGTTATAACTGTCAAATGGAAATAGTAATAATATTTGTATAAAAACTTGAGTATTATATATGTAACTTTTTTATTATAACTTTGTACGACTTTTTTCGTTAAAAATAAATAATCTGTTGTTTCGCTTTTGTCTTACTAGCCTTTAAAGAGATAATTCGTAGACGCTTTGCTACCACTAAGAGATAATTTGCTAATATAGAACAAAAAGCGGAAATATCAGATCCGACCACGAAGCCAGGAAGAAGAAGATACTACAAGAAGTTGGACTCCCTCGTCTCTCTACTAGAAGTTGAACGGCCACGTCTCTTACCAAGAAGTTCGGCCTGGCCTCGTCTCTTGGAACCCCTCGTCTCTTCTACTAGAAGTTGGGAACTGCCACGTCTTTACAAGAAGTTGGCTACCTCGTCTCTCCCCCGGAGTTGGACTACAAGATCTCCGACGTGGCCCTACTCTCTCCCTCTCTCTGAGACCTACCAAATTAGGCGTTAGAAAAACCTCCTCCAGGTACCAAGAACCCTTTGGACGATCTGCAAGAGTTCTCCTGTCGGTGGATGGTGACATCTTCGCCTGACCTCCGAGATCCTCCAGTTCGTCTGGCACCTAAAAAGTAAGTTAAACTACTAAAGAGATAATTTCGCATGTGAGCGCTGAGGTTACCTGTCATAGAGATAAATACAGAGAGTATTTTAATACTCTCTGTCCCTTCCAGATTGTCCCAGAGCTTGGCCAGACAGAACCACCCAGCTCCCTCACTGTTTAGCCAACGAGCCGTGCAGATCAGCATAAAACCCCTCCGACAACCTTCGCATCGCCTGGCCTTAGCCGGACTTAATCCGAAACAGTCGACGCTGTCCTGAAGTGGAACAACTGACAATCGCGACATACATGCTGCATCATCCTCCGTCGCCTATATAGTTGTCATACCAGGATAATAGGATATCATATCGATGGTGACCATATAACTGATAATAATATAACCAGAACTGACGACTATATATATATATATATGAAAACGTTAAATATACTATATATATTATATATATATATATATTATATATATATATATTATTATATAATATATTATATATAGTATATATAAAAAATATATAGTATATATAATATAATATATTGTAATATGATAACATATTATTTATAATATATATATAATATATAATATATATATATATATATTATAAAGCCATCTACCATTATATATTAGTATATAATATATATATATATTATATATATATATATATATGTGTGGTGTGTGTGTAGGTGTGCGTGTGTGTGTGTGCGTGTGTGTGTGTGCGTGCGTGAAACCTCCATTGGGAATAAGCTATTGACATACACAACATCCACAAAAAAAAAGTTACCAAAATATCATAAAGAGCTGCTCTTCCAAAAATGTTGACAGGGGTAAAACACTTCATTAATATTGGGAAAAGAAACTGATTTGAATAGCGTTCGACCTCAAGAATGATATTGTTTTTTGCAGGACAATAGAGTCGAGGTCAGAAGAGCTGTGTGTCAAGGTAGAGTGGTATACAAAAAACTTGAGGCTAAATAACTTGAGGGTCTAACACTTTAAATATTACTCAAGGCCCCAAATTTTTTTGTGAGCAAGAATTGTCCGAGTAGTAAATATAATTTTAGTCTTATTGCAAGTAAGACTTTACACAATACAAGTATTGTGGAAGAAATTTTCGAGTAGAACTTAAAAAAAAAGATGCTTGTAAAATGGACAGACCTGGAGATCCCAATAAGAAAATAAAAAAGTATCATAAGAATGTAAAGCACGCTGTTTCCAAGGATCATTAATCCTGTTTTTAGTGTCTATAAAATCACTCGAATTTGAGTGCTAACTTTCATTGAGTCTATCTGCGTAGAAAATGGATTTAATCACCCTTTAATAAAGTTTGAAATTAAAAAGTTAAAGTTGGACTTTAAAAGGTGTTATTTTTCCGTAATGAGTGAATAGAGAAATCACATGTTATAGATAGAACAAGAGTGATAAAGAGAAATTAAAAACATAACAAATACCTACGGACCTTATTTTTAGTAGAATTTAAAGAACATTCATGTCGGGGGCGTGCCAGGCGACGAATCGCTGAGGTAGGCAGAGGACTTCCAAGTGAAGTAGAAGAATTAAATATATTTATTATTATAGCAGATAAATAAATTGAATAGGTAAGCGACCTCAGACGGATTGGCGGAAAACACGCCGTAATCAAGATGAATGGTGTGAGTGCTCACCCTAGGTTTTATATAAAACATATATTATAATATCTCAATATATATATCATGAAGAGCCAGCTTCACTCAAAATTATTAAATCTGCAAGCAAACACCCTTATCTCCGCAATAAAAGTAACAATTATAACAATAGGCAATAACAGGAATGAATGGAAAGGTCTATATAGTCTATATTAGGAAAAGGGTATGTCCTTCTTCCCCACAAAAAGTCACAGGGCAGAGACTCACAACAACTTCCCGGACCCTACCCCGTAGGGTACGCTGTAGATGTGGCTCATGTCATAGGAAAGATCCTAAAACCAGGTAAACTTTATACCACACCGCATCCACCGTAAGATACTACCGGAACACAATATAATCTTCACGTTGGATGCACTTTCAAAAATTATATCAGCCAAAAGTGCAGGACAGCCCCATAACACTAGTATAGCGAGGTTTTGCGTCCTCATACTAAATTAAGCTAAGGCCCGGTATCAAAGGCGAAAGGAGACCGAAGTTTTTAGTCCTGTACCCTCATCCAAGGAGGAAGAATGAGGTGGGCTTGAACAGTACCCAATGTGGGAAAAGGCACCGGAAAGCCTATAGTAAGTGAGATTTGCATAAATATATTAGGTATAAATATATATATATTTAATATTTAATATAATTATTAAATTATTAATAATATATAATATATTATATATATTTATATATAAATATATATAAATATATATATATATATAGGTATAATATATATATATATATATATATATATATTATTATACATTATATATATATATAATAATTAATTATATATATATATATAGTATATAATATAATATATATATATATTATATATATAATATATATTAATTATATATATATATATATATTAATTATCATATAATTTATGTTTACGCACTCCGTCAGTTTTGATTTATTTGTTGTTGTTTTGTTTTTATATAATTTTATCTAGTATATTGATCCTAACAGTCAAATTAAGGGGTGACGGACATGATTCAAAAATAATAGGACCTGTTACGTTTTAACTAATTTCAGTTTTAAAAAATTAATTATTTTTTTTTTATTTTAACTAAAGAATATACCAAGGGGTAAACCGCGAAAATAAGGTTAGAGTTCGGTTAGTTGGTTTTCCGGGGGAACGAAAGCGCGGGAATTATTTAATTTCCCCCGCCTCTCGGGGAGGGTCTCCGGAACCCCGATTTTGGCTATTTATGGGTGTCGGCGGGGTTCCTCCGCCGCCTCCCCTATCCATTTAGGGGGTATGGAAAACGTCCCCCCCTCTGTCCCCCGTCGGCTCGTGCCCCTAATATATTTTTTATATTTTTTTTTTATTTTTTTCTTTACATTATTTGTAATAAGCTTTTACACGCTGATTCCAAAATATGTAATTGTTTAGTTTTTCTGTAAGTGTCGTACTTTTCGAGATATTTCATTTATGAAAAAATATTTATTTTTTTTATTTTTATTTTAACATTTTTGTAATAAGCTTATATGCTGATTTCAAATATGTAATTGGCTTTTTCTTTCTCTGTCGTAGTTTTGGAAATGTTTCTCAATTTTTTATAAATATATATTTTTTTTTATATAAATTTTAAATGAATTATTTAAAAACTTCGAAACTTTTGAATCATGTCCATCACCTGAAATTCATTGTTAGTAATCATATACCATCAACAATTATGTTTAAATTTATAAAAAAAATAAACAAAAAAAAAATCCAATAAACTTAAAAATTACCTAAAACAAGGTGCACCTAATATATACTATATATAATGATATATATGGTAGATTTAGGGTTTTTATATGAAAGAAATATCAAGAGGTAGGAGTGTAGGGAGTAGGCAAAGGGGGATTGGAGTGTTAGAGTATCATGGATAGAATGACAGGAGTAGATAGGAGTGCCGCTAATCTCCATTATTTAATAATATAACGGATGATATTATATGATTTTAATTTAGTGGCGTAAAATCTGAAATAGCTTTGAGTAGGATTAGTGAGATGTAGAAGAATTATTGGCTAGAGATGTTGTTAATATATAATAGTAGATGAGGGTTTGAATAGAGTTAAAATACAGTATAGAAAAGAGTAATGAGTATATTGGTTATATATATATTTGATTAGGTGAGTGGATTATGTTCTCACTCTCTATGTTTATTTAGTTAATTGTATATGATTCGCAGAACACTATGTTGTGAACGCCGATCAGCTCAAATATATAATAGTTGAAGTATTCAAATTTTATTATTTGATATATAAAAAACTGTGTTTAACTAAGTGGTAAAAAAAAATTATATGTATAAACTGAGATATCTAGCTCAAGAATGTAGTATGAATAAAGTATGCTGATGTGAATGGTGAGTAAAGATGGCTTGCAGCAATAAATTCCATTAGTATGTGATATCGCAAAAGAGAGATTAAGGATCTATTGAGTGTGCTAGTAGTCTACATGACGGTATGTCATTATTTAACCTGTAGCTATAATTATGATATATGATATGATGAGACTAATGGTATCTGGATTAAGAGATATGCACAGATATAATATATTATTATATTAAAGTATATATATATATATATTATATAGATATATATATACGAATAATAATAATAAGTTAGATTCTATCAAATATATATAATATATACCAGTTATTTTTATTGATTCTGTGAATGCATTGTGACGATAAATTTGACATACTCGCACACTCACAGAGGTTGTGATGAACACAGGCAAACTTGAGGAAGATCTCTTAATAATCTCACTATAAATCGAGAGAGCAGTTATCTTATATATGGTCCGAGCATAAAATTTAATAAAGTATAAAGTACTTATATGTTCAACGATATATATAAATAAATAAATAAAAGAAATTATAGATATAATTAAATTAAATAAAGTAAATAAAATACGTATAAGCAAAAAATATACAAAATGATATATATGACACACACAAGGAATTCGTATATCTCTTAGTTGCGCTGTGTAGTGAGAGAGAAATTCAAAACACGCTGCGCGAGGTAGCTCGGCCAGAGAGATATTATTGTAACTCTCGAGAGTAAGTTAAAATTGAAGAAGTATAAGGTTTATGTTTCTTTAATCTTTTTATGCTCACATATATTATCGTTTATTAATTTATTATCTTCATCCCTAAAGATGTCCCTAATTCGCCGAGCAGCCAGTTGCCGAGAGTGCCACCTTCGCCCCAGAACAGAGACAGAACCATTCTCTACAGAGACACTATTTTTATTATTCACACAACTCACCACCACACTAACTACACATTACGAGCATACTACACCTACACGAGAGCTTTGAAGACTCGCTAAACTTATTTTAAATGCACAGAAGGATGGTTGGAACGGATGGTTGGAACCCCTGCGTTAAGGAACGCCGACATTGGCGCAACATGCTTGTTGAGAAAAAATTTGCACTAATAAGAACAAAAAATTTTCACTGCCCACGAGCGACAGGCTACCTATCGAGAGCACAAACCACACAGCACACACACACACATAAGCACATCACATCATCCACTTCATATATAGAATAATTTGTAATCACTAATATATAGGAGGCTCTACCGATTCTTTTAATTGCATTTTAATGGGTAAAATGTGAATTCTATGTATATTCTGAGAACATTTTTTGAAATGTATAAAGTTTAAACCCGTACTTATACTGATATAATATACTTCTTTGAAACGGTACTTATATATTAATATATAGAATTCACTATATAGCGCAAGAGGGTGAGTGTTGAGCTTTATTAAACTCCCCTCTTAATAATATATAGGGCCTACACATGAGCATTCTGTACTATAGTTATATTTTATAGTATACTCCCTTGTTAACAGGAGCAACCAATACTCACAAGTAGTATAGCTCACACTCGCGACATTGGGTAAACTATAATCATTCTTTGATTTAGCGTAACATAATATATTAATTTTACTAAATATATAATATATAAGATAACGTAATAAGAAAAATTATTAATTCACACTGATATTCGAACAAAGACTATAGAAACTATCATATACATAAACGTCAGCCTATATATATAGTAGTATAAATATACAATATGTTAAGCAGGTAATGGTTTCCATTATCTAACTAGGTTGACCGTATCCAGAGGAGAGTGTCCTTACGAAAATAAGGAGAAAGAAGTGTTATTTGGCAGGATTCGAGTGATAACATGTCTTTTGTACCATAGTACATCACTTAGCAGTGTGGTATTATTTCTATATCCTTGTGGACATTTATAGAAAGATTCGAGTCTACCTGTAATATTATGATATACTCCATTTTAGAAGGGTAGGTTGTGCTTTATATTAACGCACGTTCAGCGAAGGTGCAAGGAGGATACTTGATGTGGAATATTGGTCTGATTACTATTCAACATCGTAGCATGGTCGCTCGATATGATTTGCCCATATATGATTATTATTTACAGATGGAATGTCAAACTATAATTCATTATATTATGTATGATGTCATTATTATTCGCATGTGGATACATTTGAGTTGACTCTTTTATTATCTATTTAGTGCTCGATACAAATTTGCAATTAATTAATTTAATTATTATAGATTATTAAATAATAAATTTATTCATATCTATTACAGTGAGTGTACTCTCATTATCAAACATTTATTAGATAATCCTATTGACAATAATATCATTAGATGTTATTCAACCTGGATGTTTAAGTAATTATTCACTATATTATTTGATTATATCAATGGATGAGTGTTATTTCCATTATTATTAATAGTGGTATTATTTTATTATTCGAATTCCATTATTATTCTAAATTATTAATATAATTATTATATTATCTTTTATTATTTATCCATTTTTTTTACAGATTACTCTCAATGTTCACTCTATTTGTGCATTTGAATTATCATTATCTATTTATTTTATTATGAGGTGAGGTGTGCTAGAGAGAATGGTATTACTCATTTATATTTATATTATTATTCTTAATAATATTATTATTATTAATTGGATTCATTGTTAGTTCATTTGATGTAATCATCGATCTCTATAGCTGATAAGTGTGCTAACATTATTATTTAATACGTCGAAATTGATCTTTCAACTAAACCAGTAGATATATTTTTATTCTATAGCTATATATACACACTGATCCACTCACTTATCGCATCTCACTAGCAAATTAACAAGTCAAAGATTATTTATTGATGAATATTCTATTACTCCATGACAATTAATGTGACTCTAACAATATTGTTATTATTATTATGTCCACTCTCTATGTTATTAAAATGTAATTATAATTTTTAGCAAATATGCTCTAATTAAATTAATCAGTTTGATAAAAATATAATTATTTATCTCACATATACTCGCAATTGTGACTCTCAGTAATTTTATTCTGTAAACCAATCGCGACAACTCTTTAGTGGTCACGTCCGTTTAGCAAATTGATTTAACTTACCTGTTCCTAATTGGAGGCCTACGTATATCTTATTACTATTATCATACAGAAATTACTTGCTCGTGAGTGACCTAAACATACACTTCACTCTAGAGAGTATATGAAGCATCTCGAGAAGGTGCATTACTAAAGTAATATTAGGAAGTTATTTTTTCAAATATTTTGCTAATTGTGTGTCTACATATGATATTTCTATATTTATTAGTGTGTTCATTTTGCGTATAGTATCCGTTGCGAGACAGAGTAAATATGCTCGAGAAATTTTACTAATTTCACACACTATAGCGCTAGTAAAGGTGAGAGTGTTGAATTCCCATCCCTGCTGGGCTAAATCGGCTTATCCTTCTCTTATGAATCATATGGTGTGTATTCCCTCTCGACGTGCTGTATAGCACACCTATAAGGCAGTGTCGAGAGCAACTCACTTAGACAGAGACAGCATACCCTTTTACATAAGGTTACCATAGGCTGCAACGCTTGAGCGATCTAGCGAGCACAACAGCTTGTTGCAGAGTTTCCATAGACCAAACAATCTGTTCAGCAATATCTCACGTGATAAACATAAACCACGAATATATCACATTCATTTAAACACTCGCCTGCCCCATGTGAGAAACTTGGTGTAAACACTCATTGTACACCGTACTAAATGAAGAAAATTTACAGTAACTTTATTTAAGACAAAACGCTTAGTAATGGGTAAATAGCGTGCTGGTTGGGGAAGATAATTTCTTCTTCGCAATTATATTGTACGCCCAGTATGTTTAAAATCCGCACACATTTACAAGGTCCCAGTAGTATAATATTCCTGAAAACCAAACCAATGCAATCCAAGAAAAAAAGGTTATTTGCCTTCGTTTATAACACAATATTTAAGTTCTTAGTTTTTAATGTGCTCACATTAACTTTCCGCGAATTCAATTCAGCTTACACTATTTCTTGAAACTTCACGATTACTCTATTATTATTAGAGAAATTCACTCAGCAAACAGAGTGAGGTATATTATTGAACACCCTTCGGAGCCTAACGACGTGACATTTCATTAAAACACAGGTGGGGTAGGCTACACATCCACAAAGGATAAAAAAAACGAGAAAATACACCTTAATCAGTGAGGGATCTTCCAATATGAAGTCAAGATATGTCAGATCACTGTAACAGTACACAACAGTAAAACTATTTCCTGCATTTCTTAACACATAGAATTGCTTATACACACCTAATTATTCACATATAATATTCGCGTCAAAGAGTATTAATTATAATGATGCTATACACAGAAGCAGCGTGCGTACATAGCACTACCTGAACCCATCGAAACAGGTCGCCGTTAGAACAATATACAGGAGGCTCTACTAGCTAGTTCGATCCGGGCCTCCCTTAAGAAAATAGTAACGAGCATCTTCGCGTGAACGTTTTCAAAATCTCTCCTGAGGTCCTAATCAGCACATATTCATTCCAACTAGAGTGGTCTTATTAAACACGCCGAACTCAGCCAGCACTACTATAAATTATTACAACACCTCGCTCACAATGAAGATGGAAGCATAGAGAGTTATGCATAATTTGATTATGTACGTCGTGCCGTGCACCTTATCAATAATCGGAGAACAGATCTTCATTCACTGGGGTTGCTACCACTAAAGAGGTTTAATCGAAGCGAGGCAAAACCTTGTGACGTGAGTGCGAGGGTTGCAAGTAGAATAATCCAGATACCAGCCAAAGAGTCACACTTCCGTGTGTGCATACGCCGACATGCTCTCACAAGAAAATTAGCACTATATTGGCACGGGTCCCCAGGGAGCCATTAATATTCACCTACACACTCTAACAATTTGTCTATTATATATTGAGTAAGAATGCCTTCCCTCAAGTCACCACCGATCAAACACACTTCACTAGCAAGATATATAATATAGTTTAGCACATGATTGTGTTTATCGTAAACAAGTCACTTAGCTCTTAAAATCTCACTCTTGATACCAGACATAAGTCTTCACAGAGAACTATTGCAATACGCATATATAATCTCCACCAGGTTAGAGCAAAAAATGGTGCTACACATATCAACCAGAAAAGATTCTTTTCCCAAATCTCCTGCTTCGGCATCTCATCAAATTCTCACCTAGGGCCTTATTTTGAATCAACTCGCACACTCATATTTAATCGCACAGAAGATGGTTGGAAACCCGCCTGGGCTAAGCCAGCACTAGAGAACTCATAATTCGTTCATTCCAATGGGGTGTTCAGCTAGCAATTTTGCTAATTATCAAAGACAAACTCAGAGACGTCATCACCAGTCAATGAAATAAAGCAGCCAAACCACACGACACCTATATGGTATTGGATCCTTTGTGATTTGCGACCACACATAAATTTGCAACTCGTAAAAGATACAAATTCACAGTCCCAATTAGGAAAAAAACTCAAACCATTCACACAACACATAACATTCGTGCACGATCCACACGGGGACTAAAAGAAACAAGGGAAACCACATCTTGTGCGAGTAACAAACAGAACGAATACAGAGCCAGCGCGGTCTAGGACGATAGTATAGACAACTTAAGCGTTAAGCCTCATCTCTGGTTATAGGGGAGTCACGCTACTGCCTCACGCCACCAAGTCCACGAAATAGTTAGGCAACATTCCACATCTCCATTAAATATAAGGAGACCAGATGGGCGAACATAACTATCTGGTCGAGGAGAGTAATATTCAAATTGCATCCATGGTCGGATATCCTGCCTTTCTTCCTCCACAGACCCCATCAATCATTGGCTTTTTGAAACTACGCTCACATATACTTGAATCAAGAATCCCCCTTTTATAAGTTATAAACACATCTCGTCAACAAGGTAATGCGGAGTTTTGACTGTGAGAAATGCTCCCCTCTGGGCGCGCTACACGGCATTTTCCCAGGGAAGCGCTGCCCTCATCACCTTGGAGAGTTTAAAACAAATCAACATCAACATTATATTCAAATGTTGAAGACATCTTTACAACGCATGCTGACCACAACCAGTCACACAACTCTTGAAGAGCTGATCTCCATTAGCCGTACATAATGGCGCACATAACAGCTTCATTACGAAGACATACTATTCGCACCACATTATACGAATTAACTGAAAGAACGATTTCCGCATATCTAAAACACCATATTTTTAAGCAGGTCCACCAAAAATAATCCCACTACGAAAAGAAAAACAAATATTCACTCTCTCGCACTCGCGAGCTCAAACCCGAGTAACATGCTGCTCGATACGTCTAACCGGACTACTAACGGGCCAGTCGAGATCCGCGTTAGCCTATAGTGCTTATCACAAGATTAAGAAACAGTAGCTCTAATTACATATTAAACTAGCACAGCTTCCCCCCCGAATGTGTCAAAAGACGCTTTCTCTCTCTCTCAGACTACACAAACAGAGAACGAAGCATCATTCGTCGTAACTAATTTTTTAGAATCCTAGCGTCCTGTCGACTTGAGACACGTGAGATACATCAAAGACACGAGATCTTTGATCTAATCTACTTATTTAAATGCAAATAGGAAGTCCATTATTCTGGGACCGCATATAACTGAGGCCTCTATTGGCCTTATATATACCTATAATAGCCTAGTGGGTGCAATATAATCTCGAGGTAGCCTACCGTTTCTTCAGTAGGAAAAGGAGTTAAGGGGCTATCAGAGTAAGAATTTAGGTATTTATATTAATTATATATAATTATATATATATATATATATACTATATATATAAATATATATATATTATATATATATATATATATATAATATTATATATATATATATATATATATATATATATATATTATACATATAATCTCAAGAAGTTGTCTGGATTGGACTAATTTAAAATGAAACAAAGGCAAAAGAAATGAGTAAATATGTAATATATATATATATATATATATAATATTTATATATATAATATATATATATATATATATATATATATATAAAATAAAAAAGTATATAGTACTATATATATATTATAATATATATAATTAATATAATACTTAATATAGTAATATTATAATATATTATTATATATATATACATTAATATTTTATACCTTATTTTCTTCTTTATTATGCTCATTCTCTTCCCGTACTAGATTTTGGGGTTGGGGTGCTTAAACATGCTAAGGAAAAATAGGAGTATAGTAATAAGATATAGCATTACTAGACATTTTTGTCGAAAGGAAAGCCTCTCACCCATTGCATTCCTATATTCTATAACTCTAAAATGAGAGCTCGTCGAGCAGTGAAAAAAAAATGCCAACTCTAAATTTTAGACAAGACTGGGATGGACCCTCACTGTGGTATCTATTTCTCGTCAATGTGGGGATTCATCCCCTTTGGAGCAATGTTTCACCCACAACCATATCCTGCCTTCACAAAAATTCTTCGTATCATCATATTTATATATGCAACTTTCTTCTCTGGCCTCTGCCCAAAACTTTTAATAATAACTTTATTTCTTCGGACATTCTTTATACTGACTCAATCCACTTTTTCTTGGTCTCCCAAGCCAGTCGATTCCCAGAACACTCACCACTATAGCATACCGCTTAACCAACTGACTATATCATTCATCCTCCACATGGCCAAACGATCTCAATACACTCCGTTTATTCTCTATCATTTGCTCCATTCTTCACAAATATAAGCAACTCCCTAACACGTTCATTCCTCATTTTATTCAATTCTTCTCACACTATCCACGCCTCTAAAATATTATCCACTCTGAAAGTAGATTCCACCTCTTCTCTCACACTATAGTTTTCCCTCCTTAGAACTGTACTTTCATCTTACTCCACCTATATTATGTTTTACTGCTATATATTATACACCAGTAACAATATACCGTCATGCAGAACTCTACTGCATTTAAGATTAAGTCCTTCTACATTCACCAAAGATTTAATTACACCAGCCACTTCCAACCATTCACAACTTTCCTACTGCACTCTGCATCATCTGTTCCCTTTTTAATCAACATATAACTTAAATATTTGAACTCGGATACTTGTTAAAATTGATCAACATCCAACGTGATTTTATAACGCGGACTCTTCTTACACATTGCCATCACCTTACTTCTATCTACTTTTGCTTTCAAACACCTACTTTTACACAGACTACTAAAACTACCAATCCTCTCAAACTTTCTTCAGATTCACCACACAAAGCCAAATCAGCAGCATTCAATAAGCGTGGCGCTCTATCACTATCTTCCATTCTCCATCAGTCTAACATCTTCTTCTACCACCCCTACCTATAATTCTTTGAACATTCCATCCAGATTCAGATTAAATAGCCATGGAGACATTATACATCCATGCCTCACTCTACTATTAACATTAAAGCATTCACTCTCCACATCATTTATTCTTAGACTGGCTTCACCATCGACATACATGCTTCAGCAGGTATTCAGATTCTTGCTTCATCATTACATCTGCATCGGAGAGTATTCAGACTCCGGCATCTTCATTACATTTGCATTAGCGGGTATGCAGATTCTAGCATCCTTATTATATCCACATCACCAAGTATTCAAATTCTTACATCTTCATTGCATTCATGTATGTGGGTACAGAGATTTTGGAATCCCGTTTTCATCAGCCTCAGCTGATATTCACACTCTGGCTCTCTTATTACATCTTCACCAATTAGTATTCAGATTTTGGTTTCCTATCCAATCCATCAAATCCGTCCTTACAGCTTGTATTAGATTATTTCCCTATACTATATGATTGCCTTTATTATCTCTTTCCCCTTAAATTTAAATGTATCATTACTTTATAGGCTCATCATACTCCATCCTAGATCTTTATTAACAATTTTCCATATCCAGTCAATTCACTATTAATTTATATATATAATAAAAACTCGCTCACTACATGTCTTGATCATTTCACCAGTATATCCATCTATACCTGCAGATCTACCACTTTTCTACAATCTATTTTCACGACTTCACATCACATTTACTTTTCATCTCCCAAAATACGTACTATTTCTTCTTACACCATCAAACACCACAAACATTCACGCATCACCTCTTCAATTACTGCTAAATATTATGTAGATTTCCAAAGTTTCCCTCCACACTCTCTTCACATTCAGATTTATTAGTATTAAAGTACTTAAAACCCTATTCATTATATTCTCTGAAATTCCCTTTACTCCATTTACTCTTTCTTGACCTTTCCTTACTTCCTTCCAGAAGAGCTTTTATTATTTTAATTCCTTATAGGATTGTTTCTATCTTTCAAGCTGTTGCATTATAACTTCTATTTATCCCTCCTACTTAAGCAAATTCCCAATCACGAGGAACATTCCTTCCATTCGTGAATATTTCCTTCAAACTCTTTCTTTGGAACCTATATTATCATTGGCTTTTAGATAAACATATTATCAACCACATTTACCGACTTTTTATTACTTTTAACCGCTTGAGACTAACTAGAATCACCTATTCATTCCACCATTCAGTTGGAGGATTAATACATAAAGATTTTTTTAATATTAGGTCTCGAGGCTTTCTAAAAAAATGGCAACATAAACATTTCCAAATGTTACATTAGTGTGTTTCCTAACACATTTCCATCTTCAATATCTTTTTCCTTCTCACTATGGAAGCGTATATAACTAAAATAACAAAGACTTCCACACTTCACGTCTCAAGCAGAACACAAAAAACCGGATCTAGATTGTTTCTAATTTCTTTCTCTTTCATTCGGACTTTTAATACACACCAAGCTTACATATCTGAGCTTTACCTTTTCAGGATGATGCATACTCATACATCTAGCTTCGGTTTTACTACTTATATAAACTTGTTTGGGCATTCTTTGGTTGAGTAAAGATAACACGTAATGGGCGTGTGTCAGGCCATTGGTTGACTATTCACTGTGTCTCGATAATTCTCAAATTTTGAAAGTATTTTTTTCAGAGATTGTAGAATTTTTTTTTTGGGACTACAAAATTTTCAAACTCACAATGTTGTCCCCTTTACTTGTCTCCATATATTACAATAAACAACACACACTAACTATTTAAAATTTAATTATCTTCATAAAACACATGATTAACTGTATATTCGTCATGAACCACCCTATACTTGGATTATTTGATTTTAAAGCGGTTACCCACTTTACAATACATAAATATAATATAAAACAACAACATATTGAAATAACACATTGTACATTAACTATAAAAGATTTTTATTATATTTGCGACTACCAATTTTTATATGAAAACATAGGAACTACAAACCAAAAAAAAAAAAAAAAAAAAAAAAACAACCTCTCCTTGTCAAACCGCCTCAATCCTGAATACTCATATAAAACGAAAAAGTTGTTTCTTATATATAAATTTTTGTATTTTTATCTCCTTCATAAAATTAAAGTTACACATACACATACCGTTGTTCATTCTTCTCACTCAAACAAGAAAAAATTCACATTCTCTTCCTATGCCTTTCTTAACTACTGGTTGACAATATAATGAGTTTCTACGATTTGGTATGAAACCTGTCCTAGAGCCAACTGACACTTTATTCATTTTTGCGTTATTATAATGGCATATCCTTATTAGTTAATGTCCAATCACCTATTTACATATTTACATTTTATTTTATTATTATTATTATTATTATATATTATTATTATTATTATTATTATTATTATTCAATTATATATTATTATTATTCAATTTTATTATTATTATTATTTACTCATTTATAAGATTATTATTTATTGTATCTCAATATAATCGCATATATCCATAATATTTCATTCACAATTACACATCTCTATTATTATTCTTTTTTTTCCTAGAATTGCCACACACTCCTCAACCTCACACCCTCAGATTTTCCATATGTTACAACGGCACATACCTTGAACACTTACTTATATCTTTCTATATATTATTATTATATATTATATTTTTAATTATTATTTCTTTATGTTATTTTTTCACTGTCCACAAGTCACCATTAAACCCCAGCAAAGCCTTGGATTAACGTCATTCTTATTATCTGATGCTATCCCTCCCCCAGGTGACGCCTAACTCAGTTTTTTGATGTTATTCTCATGCTATTATTATTAGGTATTCCCCATTATTCCATCTAGGATGTACCGCTGCCCCCTTGTTTCATCATAGATTTATTGGTAGAAGTTGATGTCCGTAGTGACGCTTTTTGTAATCAATGCCTCCTTTAGAAACTCACATAAGAGTTAACGTTCTTGTATCAACTATCAGATAAAGAAATTTTCTTTAAATTATTCTTGACATGAGAAATAGAAAAACTACTTGAGTTTGAGTCATAAAACGTCCGACAGCCTAAGCTGTGGCTATACTCTAATATTAATACATTTATCAAATTTTCAAGGAATTATAATTTGTACTTTAATTAGTATTAAAAATGATTAAAATAAAAAATCCTTTTCTGGTTCACCTATATCATTTTGTCCAATGACTCAATTTTCTGATTCATAAGAAATCTATCATTTAATATTGCAAGGAAAGTCAACTCTACTAATATCAACTATAGCACCAATATCTTCAATCATCAATTCACACATTCTTATATATGTATATTCATAATTTTATACTTACGATTTTGACGAAAAAGTTACAAAGCTTTACCATTTGACTTTTTTGTCATTTAAAGATGTTACAACTGGCCGATATAATTGGGAACATTTCGTTATATTTTACTCTTTGCTTGTATCTGAATGCTGAACCCTTCCTATCAAAATGGTGCTTATTGTTTCCTTAAGCAAGAGCAACGATCACACTCCCTTAGGTGAGGCCTAATTCATAAAAATCATTTATTATTATTTTATCACTTTATATAAGCGTATCATTCAGAGCTTGACTATGGAAGAAGTCCCTTCTGCTGGTTATCCCTACTCCTCCACCGGGGCACTTTTGTTGGGTGACGTTCATTATACATTTTAAAAATGTTGTGAAATTAGATAATATTATTGCACTCTGTTCTCACGGGTTTTGAGCAGTGATAATGTTAAGCCGGTAACACGGGTCCTGATGCGTGTCATTGCATGTTGTCTTGGTGGTTCTCGGTAAATTTATCGTTGTTGTTGGTAATTTTTCCGATTCATAGAACAGGAAATGCCAGAGTGCGCGTTATTAAACATTTTTCACACTTATTTCAGAAAGTTTTGCAATATCGGCTGATTAATTCAAACTTTTTGGCCTTTCCCTTCCCATAGCGCTTACTACTTAAATCTATCAATCCCTACCCTAACCGATTACTCCGAAAGCTGTGGAGACTTCACTATTTAGATGAAGCTACGAATTTTTCAGTCTCAACTTTTTCTTTTAAATTAGGTTGATCTGTATTCTTTTATCTATAAGGCTATATTTCTCACCGCTACTTGATTTGCACTTATAATAAATAGTCTTGCGATAATTAAAATTCAATTCAGATTATATTTGTTGCTCACACAATCATCTTTTGCTTCTGGACTGATTATTCAGTGTATTTTACATAGATAATACAGGATTCCAACAAAAATATCAATCTAGCGGAGCTTTATCATGTTTCGGTTTTCATGTCACATGTGTATTGGTAAAGCTTACAATTTATTTTCTCTAGAGTGTTTCCTTATTATAGTTTTCTCTTATATGATATTATATTCTTGGTACCCTGGCTCGGATAGTTCATTTTGGTCTTATTTAGCATTTCCTGTGTTAAGTTCTTTAATTTCTTGTATTAATGTAAGGGTCCCATCAGAACGTATCTTAAATGCTCTGATGAACTAAAGTCTTTTTTTGGGTAAGAGCAATTTTGTATATTTAAGTAGAGTGAGGAAATGAGTTGAAATTCACAAGTATTTTCCTTATGTTGGTATAGACTTTAAGCGTTAAGATGCTTCTATCAATTTTTCCATCCTCTTTAATTTTAATATTAATCATCTAAGAATTAAGCTGAAATTATTTTTGCGTTAATATCTACAAGAAGGAAAAATTCTTTTCAAGCAAGTGCAACTTGATGATCTTTTGATATTTGAGGAATCTCTAGAACTAATCGTCGATTAATGTTGACTGTCCGATCGTTATATTATTTTAACGTTAACATAAGAGGTAGTCTCGGTCCTCATCCTGTACTCGATCATTGTATTGTTAAAAAGAAAAGGTATTGTGCTAATCGGGGCGTTTGTTCATTAAAAATATTTTGTTTATCTATTACTCGATTGACCAATTGATAGGAGGAGAGAAAATCTTGTGAAACTTTAATGCTATAAAGGAGTTTGTCCGGTGAAGGATTCAACCTACCACAATACACTATCTTTTCCTTCAGCGAGATATTATCTCTTGCCATTTTTATTAGATCTACAGCAAATATTGTAAGGTTGATAATGGGTTTGCTTTTCCTTCAGGGGTTCTAGTCATGTTATATACGTTATCTCCAACTCTCCTCTCCTCTCAAGTAACTCCTCCTTCTTCAGTTACTCGCGTCTTCTCTTCTCTGCTCTTTTCTTCTCCGTATTGGATCGTCGCGGAGGTTTATGTCATCATCATCATGATCAAACATTTCTCTAATATTTTACTGCGTCTTATCACTTCTCTCATTCGGGAAGTACTATATACGGAACATCTTTCCGTTCTCTCTCATAAGACTTTTCATATTTTGGATTGCAATAAGTGCCATCCATCAAAACAAATCGGAAAAGAACTATACATACTAAGTTTAGTCTCTCTCTCTTTTTCTCAAATCCAATCTCATTCCTACTGTTCGATTATCTATTTAATCTAAGTAAATCTTCTTCCTTCACGTTAAGTATCGGGCAGTTTCTGGAGTAACTAGAATGCAGGTTCTAAACTATGCGGAGTCCAAAAATGAACCCAGAATCTTAAATTTTTATCAAGCCCCAAATAAATAGTTGACATGTTTTAAATAAAAACTGAATTCTTCATTTCTAGATTTGTGTTTCTCAAAGATCACAAAGCGGAATAAATATGAGCAAAATAGGTTGTTTATTCATCATTGATTAAATTTCTTACGATATGTAAACTATCAAATTATCTTCAATCATTTAACACATTATTTAGACAAGATAGATTTTTCGATTGCGAAAAAACTTTCAGTCAAGGAATATATAGGAACAATCGAATAGCGCATCTACGGTTCTGACATCTAAGATAAAAGCAGAACACCAATATTTTGTATTTCGACATCTTTCACATTCCTCTATACATAATATTGCAAAAATTGGCTAATCCGTGAGTTATTTTCGAAGTGTGCAAGTGCAATCAGATGATAGAGAAAGATGTTTTGTGATTCATCTTTTTCTGGTTTTAAATACGCTGTGTGACTCTAGCCTCACTTCATCCCATAGTACGCGCATTCAACAATAGGGTGAATTGCGTGTTTTTTTTTATCCACTAGGAAGTTTTTTTTCTATATTACTAAAGAATCATGTATCTCTTTTTTTTTCACTGCGAGTATTATTTAATATCTTTATTAGTGATGTTTTCTTTGAGTTGTTAAAGTGAGCAAAGTTATGTATTGGTAAAATCCACTATCTTTAAATTTAATTTTTAGTGTTACATATTAGATCGATTTGGAAGAAACTGGATTTAAAGCTGCTGTATATTATTAAAACTTGGAAAATAGTTCATAGAAAATTTTTTATTAAGATGTTGAATTTGTATGTGAATCTACTTGTTTTAAAAATTTATGTTGAAGCTTACGGCAAGTTTATTTTTAGAGATGTCAGTACATAGACGGGAAGAGCTTTCATACTTTTTATTATTCTGGTTATACGGGTACTATAAATATTCTTTAGCCATTTGAAACTGAGCCGAGATGCTTTCTCTACTGTGTCGTCTGAATGCGGTCTTTTTTTCGATTTGTGTGGGCTAGGTATTGTAAAAGTATTGTTAATCATTGCTATTTCAATGTTGTCTTGAAAGTGGATTTGCTATTTTTTACGCCTGTGAATTATTCGGTACTAACAACGAATGATCCACCCGAGCACTAGAAATTTGTTGCCGCGCAACATAGTATGTAGTTCTTTTTTTCTGCTTTTATATTCTATCAGCCGAGGAGAGAATATTTTTCAAATCATTTAAAGACGAACACCACAAAATCCGATAATTAGCAGAACGGTATATTTATTCAAGAACGTGCAATGAGCTACAGAGATGTTCTCGCTGTCATGATCTA
>JABUQX010031406.1:0-24247 GCA_015478945.1 Trachelipus rathkii | reverse complement strand
CTATTGATTAAGTCTCAAGCAGTAGTGATGGGCAACCAGAGATTGGGGAGTCTCAACTTGAAAAAACTAAAAAAACTAATATTCATATTATTTCACCTGACCTAGCTATGGCTTTAGATAGAACCAAAATGAGCGATCGTAAAGCAATGATGGTCATCTCTGCTACTGTTTCTTCTTTTGGAAAAGATATTGATGAGGTGGTTATAAGCAGAAGCACGTTACAACGAAAAAGAAAGGACATACGGAAGAAAATTTCTGATGATCTACGGCAATCCTTTACCACGGAGACACCTCTTACAGTACACTGGGATGGAAAGTTAATGCCTGATTTAACTGGAACTGAAAGGATAGATAGGTTACCTATTTTAGTATCTGGAGGAGGTATATCAAAGCTCTTGGCTGTACCTAAGCTTGCTAAAGGAACAGGACAAAATATTGCAGATGCTGTAATTGATTGCCTACAAGATTGGAATTTGAAAGATGTTATTAAAGCTATGTGTTTTGATACCACAGTGTCTAACACTGGACCCAAAAATGGTGCTTGTATCAGAATTGAAAATAATTTACAAAGAAATTTACTTTACTTACCTTGTCGACATCATATTAATGAAATCATTATATCTTATGCCTTTGATACATGCTATAATATCTCAAAAGGTCCAGATATTCCATTATTCAAACGATTTCAGCAGATTTGGAAGGACATAAATAAAAATATCTATGAAACGTGTAGTACACATAACTTTTGGAATGATGAAATAGTGACATTCTGTAAGGATCAGCTGCAGAAATTTCATCCTAGGTCAGATTACCGTGAACTTCTAGAATTAACAATTCTTTACATAGGAGGTACGCCTGAACATGGTTTCTCATTCCGGCAGCCTGGTGCGCTGCATGGAGCCAGATAAATTTACAGCATTAAAATTGTACTATTTAAGTTTGCTGTCAGTTATTATGTTCCTAATTGGTTTTCAGCTCCTTCTGCTTCTTGTGCGCCAAGAATAGATTTAAAATACTTGAAACAACTTGAATCTGATGACGATTCAGAGCTTGCACTAGTAGCAAGGCGCACTCTCAGTCGCCATTTATGGTATTTAAGCGAGGAGCTCGTATCACTTGCTTTTTTTGATAATATTATATCCACAAAGTTGAAATGCAAAATGGTTGAGGCATTGCAGAAGCCAGGTTTACGTACATCAAGTAAACGATACGTATTAAATGATAACGAAAAAATAAATGATAAAACACTGACAGAATTTGTTTCCAGCTCAAGTCTTTCGTTTTTCACTAACTTAGCTCTACCATGTACGTTTCTTAAAGAACATCCCTCAAAATGGAGCGACTTAGAAGACTATAATCAAGTTAAAAAATTTGTAAATTCTATGCGAGTAGTGAATGATAATGCAGAAAGATCTGTTGCATTAATAAAAGACTATAACACACACCTTACCAAAAATGAAGAACAATTGCAATATTTACTTCAAGTCGTTGAATCTCACAGGGAAAAATTTCCTAAAGGAACAAAATCTGCATTAAAAAAGAAATTGAAAGTAATAAAACAAACACAATAGAACATTAATTATTATTAAATAAATTGTGGAATAGGCCTACGCGGGAGACCACATTAAAATAAAAGCATTTTTATAGTTACCTCCTGGGTGATGTGGAAAAACTATAAAAATTACATTTCAAAAGCCTGGCGGCACCATTTAAACTTCTTGAATCATGCTGAATTTTTGTAAATAATGTTTTCTCATCAAGCCTCACATTTTGAGTCCTTGAGACTTATAAAAAAAAAAAAAAAAAAAAATTCCTTCCCTAATAGCCTGGGCCAGTCTAATATATATATATATATATATATATATATATATATATATATATATATATATATATATATATATATATATATATATATATATATATATATATATATATATATATATATATATATATATATATATATATATATATATATATATATATATATATATATATATATATAGTATAAATTTGCTTTGACGCAAAACAGATATTTGCACACAGCTAGTTGATTTCAAGCCAATATGAAAACGAAAACACATTAAAACTCTTTAGAAAAAATGTAAGTTTATAATACGTTAGTAATTCGTAATTACTACTTCATTATCTATCGATTGATGTATCTTTTTCAGTTTTTCTACTAATAAACCCTTAAAAACGTCGTCTGGCAAACATATAAGGTTCATTTTTTATTTCGCCAAGATTTAAGGGAAGTGCCCCCCCCCCCCCTGTATACCCTATATATATATATATATATATATATATATATATATATATATATATATATATATATATATATATATATATATATATATATATATATATATATATATATATATATATATATATATATATATATATATTTCAATATATATATATATAAAAGAAATAATATATATATATATATAATATAATATTTATATAATAAGACCTCTCATATAACATATTTAAATAATATTCATAAATAAATAATATATATTTATATAATAATAATAATATTTAATGTATATATAAGAATAATAATAATGTTAAGATATAAATATAAATATAATAATATAATATATATATATATAATATATAATATATATATCTTTATATAGTAAAAATTATAACATTTTTATAAGATATATATATATATATATATCATAACTCTTTATATATCATATATATAATTAAGCGGGAATAAGTGTTTGTATAATAATAATATATATAATAATAATAATAAAAATAAGATATATGCAACAGTAATTAGGAATAATATAATAATATATATAATATAATATGTGTGTTTATCTACGTATGTTTGATGCTATATATATATATATATATATATATATATATATATATATATATATATATATATAACTATATATATATATATATATATATATATATATATACTCTTCTATATAATAATATATATATATATATATATATATACAACAAAAAGAAGAAAAGACGTATTATTTAAAGTAAAATCGTTTATAAACCAAATAAAAATAAATAAAAGAAATCGATAAGATTTGGTCACTTCTTTTTAGACAACTTAAATAAATCTAGTCAGATAACTCTTTTATATAAAAAAAAACAATTGTATTTTACAATTACAATTGTATTAAAAATACCTTATATATATATATATATATATATATATATATATATATATATATATATATATATATATATATATATATATATATATATATATATATATATATATATATATATATATATATATATATATATATATATATATATATATAAATATATATATATATATATATATATAAACATATACCAGTACTTATAATTAAGAATATATATATATATATATATATATATATATATATATATATATATATATATATATATATATATATATATATATATATATTAGTGATGCAGGTAACATCCGCATCCGCGGAGCATCCGCACATTATTAAAGATCCGCATCCGCATCCGCATTCGCGCTTTGCCCTGCGGATGTTAGGCGAATGTTTATTGTCGAGATTTGATAAAGAATTTTATAATAAAAATACTTAAGATGAATCTGAAAATGAAAATGAAAAGGAGTTGAAGGCAATTCAAAAAAGGCTTGATATTCCATATCTTAATGTTATCAAAGACATTCCAACTCGCTGGAATAGTACACTTCAAATGATGGAAAGGAGTATTGCTCAAAGAACCTCTTGCTTTGAACGCCGGTTCGTATTCCAAAGTTAACATTCTTATTAATGTGGAAAATGTCATATCACACTACATTAAGCTATTGAAACAATTTGAAGAAATTTTCAAAAATATCAGCGCCTCTACAGCTTCTGTCTCCGATGTAATACCATTAATCTCAACGCTAAGGAAACATTTTGAACCATCTTCAAATGAAACTGATGACGGTTTAAAAAGAATGAAAGATGCAATTAAACTAGAGCTAGAAAAACGCTTTCGTTCTGTGGAAATTAATAACCTTCATATTATTGCAACTTACTTAGATCCCCGTTATAAAGGCAAGTTTTTTTGTAACAATATTTGAACAATATAAATCGTTACTTTATGTTGCAATTGAAAAACTTCAATCCGAAGAGTCTATTAATTCGACACCCATTAAAAAAAATAAAAACGAAATCTACAGAACCACCTTCTACAAGTAAATCAATAACAGATTCACTGGAAGAATTTATACAGTCCAGTAGTGATGAAGAAACACACGCATTACCAAAAGATGTAGTGCAAATGATCGAAAACTATCACCAAGAAAAACTATTAGATTCAAATGATGATCCAATCAGTTGGTGGAAAGTGAAGTAAAATGTTTACCCACGCTTGAGTAAACTTGCAAGGAAATACTTGGCCTGTCCTACAACTTATGTTCCAAGTTCGAGAGTATTTAGCAATGCTGGGCTCTCAGCAGAAAAATTGATGTTTCTCTCAAGCCCAACCTTCCTATGTTTGAATTTCATGCTAGTGCAAAAGTATATGATCCATTTGCCAAAAATCTTTTTCACTAAGCGAAGGTTTGGGAAAGAGGTTGGTGGGGTGCATTTGAGTTGGGTCCCAGTCCCGTACCTTGGTAACACAATTATATTAATAGATTGTGGCTAAAACTCGAAATATATATATATATATATATATATATATATATATATATATATATATATATATATATATATATATATATATATATATAACAATAATTTATATATATATATATATATATATATATATATATATATATATATATAATATATATATATAATAATATATATATATATATATATAACTAAGATATATATAATATAATATATATATATATATATGTATATATATATGTAATAATATATAATAATATATATAACATATATATATATTATATATGTATATATATGCTATATATATATATATATATATATATATATATCTAATGGAGAGGTGTACCGGAATTCCGGTCCGGCCGGAATTTGACATTTTCAGTTCCGGTTTCAGCCGGAATTTGGTGGCCGGAACCCAACTCTAATCTACCTCTTTTTTCCCTTTTACACTAACTGACTCGCTCCTGTCCCTTTCACTTTCTTCAAACTTATAAAAAACTAAGTAACTTCAGTAATTTCTTTTCATAATGCTCCTGATGATTTTGAGGTACTTGGCAAATCTAAATTTATTGTAGATAATGCCGTTTCTAAAAATGGATGGATGACTCATCGCCTGAACCTTCTTCTGTACTGCTACTACTATTATCACTTTCTACCTTCAATTATTTGCATATTTCTTCAAGCATCCATTTTCTACTCAATTCTCTTATTTCATTAGAAAATAAAGTCAGTTTGTATCTTGGAAAACAATTATCTTGTTTTGATATATGTCTATTGATCCTTTCTCTTCCTTTTATTCATAAATCTAAACTCTAATGCCTTCTTCAGCTCTTCTTTTAAAGTCTGAACTCTGTTGTCATCCTCAGAGTTTGAGAGATATGCTGAAGAGCTCAAATATGGAGAATAATTGATGATATAATTGATTTTGCTTTATAGTTTCCGTAACCATGAGAAATAGTTGCAAAACTCTTAGAATTTTTTCAAGTATTTGACATTTATTAGCAGTCAAAGCTTAAATGATTGATTGTTCTATAATATAAACTTGCAGAGGTCTTTTCAAACATTCAATTCTTTTTAGAATCAAATATGTGCTATTCCACCTTGTATTAACATCTTGAATTGGCATAAGTGGGCTTGCAGGATGTGGATCCAAGTCTCTTTGTATTCTTTTAAGTTCATTACAGCTTAAATGATTGAAATGTGTACAAATATTCCTACATTTCTTTATTAAATCACACTGTTATTTGAGAAAATAAGGCATGTTTAATAACAAATTGAAGTTTATGAATAAAACAAGAAAAACTTGTGTATCCTGCAAAATTAGTTCCAAGCTTCATGTTATATGCTGCATCTCGAAGGATCAAATGGATTTTGTTGGGAGGAATTTCCCAATTATTCATCATAGACATTAAGACATTCTAGTGATTTTAATTCCAGAATGAAAACTTAGGAAATACTTGCAATGGAGTAAACATTCCATTTTTAAACTCGCTGGTAAGCCAGAGTGCAGTTAAAGAAATAAATGACTTGTTTGAATTATTTAGCTCTCTATATATCTGTAGTAAATGATATCTGACCAGTCTTAGATAACTTCTCGAATACTGCTGATCATAATTTCCTTTATGAAGTTGGTAACATCTTCTCTACAAAATATTTTCTACTAGGAATAAGATATTTTGGTTGAAGATAGGCAATAAGTTCTATGAATCCCTGCTCTTCAGTGACTGTGAATGTCTGGTTACGCGATAAAATTCATTATTTTCTGATTTGGGGTCATTGATATGCCAAATCTTTTTTGGAGAGAAACTCTCCTCAAAACTCACTTATCTCACGGCTTGGATCTATTGCTCTTTGTGGTTTCCCCTGTTCTAGAAAATACAAGACTCTCCCTTTTACTATTAAAATATTTGAACTTCCAGATATTCCTTTCGATGATGATTTTCCATATGTTCATGAAGTGGCGTTGTACTAAACGTAAGATTTTATGTTGAAAGTTATATAAAATACTTTTTTTTACATTTCTTTATAGTTAAACGAAAGTTCATAGAAATTCCGGTTCCGGCGAATTCGGCCAGAATTTTGTGATTCCATTAATTCCAGTTCCGGCCAGGACTGAAAATTTCGGTATACACCTAATATATATATATATATATATATATATATATATATATATATATATATATATATGTAATATATATTAACTATATACTATATATGTATATATATATATATATATGTAATAATAATAATATATATATATATAATATATATACTAATATGTATATATATATTTATATATATATATATATATTTATATATATGTAATAATAATAATAATATATAATAATAGACATGTAATATATATATATATATATATATATATATATATATATATATATATATAAATATTATATATGTATATATATATATGTAATATATATATATATATAATAATAATAATAATATATATATCAAACATCCGTATCCGCATCCGCATCCGCGGATGTTAAAATCAAACATCCCATCCGCATCCCGCATCTGCGGATGCGAAATAAATGACATCTGCTGCATCACTAAAAATATATATATATATATATATATATATATATATATATATATATATATATATATATATATATATATATATATATATATATATATATATATATATATATATATATATATATAAACTTAGTTACTTATCTTGTCGCCCCCTTCTTCCTTCTAATGAGAAACTAACTGCCTCGTGATATTGTGTCATCACAGCAGGACATTCCCAGTGATCCGTTAGAAACAATTTGATGAATTTATGCCTGATGTCCGTCAGGACAGCATGACGGTCCAGTAAGGGATATCCCTTGTTGGCGTTAGTCTCAAAAAAAAACATCTTTGACAATTTGAGAAGTGTGCTTTATTGATTCTAAATTTGTGTTCTTGAAGAGATGGATGGTGTCCAGAGAGGAGACGGGACAACATTATGCTAGTTTGACGGTCCAAAGTTTGTTTTATAAGGAATATTTCTGGGGTATGTGTTTGAAGTTTATTGTCGGTTTTTAAAAGATACGATTTATAGGAATATTATACAAACGTTAAATATTATGAATACGATATTTTTGATAGATATTAATTTTTATATTAAAATCAAAATGTTAATGTATTTTGAAAAATGTTTTGAGAAATTCAGGGGCAAGTTTTGCTAAAACATTTGATATAGATTGTCTTGCTAATTGTTTCATGATTGCTTCATTATTTTTCTCTATTTTTTTAAAACGTGTTCATGCCAGAGGATAAAATTACTATTATAGGTAGAGGTAATCCAAAACTGTTCACCTGTGTGGCTATTGTTTGGCTTATGTACCAGGAAAAGTTAAATAATATAAACATAAGCCACGCTCCTAATGGCGGGAGAAAGATAACAAAATTAAAAAGAAATGGCTCTACCTAGAAGAATTCGGATAGGTGAATGGTGTGAAAACGGTATTTCTGAATAAAGCCGTGCATGGCACGTGTTACAGTTATTCAGAGGGTGAAGGATGAACCAGCCTCCGCTAAACAACCGAACATTTTCCTAACCACAACTACTTTTAACTTGCACACAACCGGAGACTTGGAAATAGGTGTGGTTAGCCAGAGGGTAAAATTTTATTACAAACGTGAAAGGTGAAGCAGCTGTCACCTTTGTATGCGAATGTAATAAAAAATATTATATTGTAAATGGGATACAGTATAAATAAAAGAGTACACTACAATCTTTCTCAAATGCAAATATGTATAGTATAATTTAATTTCAAATGAAAAAAATTAAAAGAAAGATCCATCTCCTTTAAGGGGACGCTGAGCGTATGGTTTCCTAACTTTTGAAGGTAGTAATCATCAATTCCATGCAATCATTAGGAAATCCATATAACTCCGCCCTCTTTCAGAAATTTTCAAACCCTAACATGAAACATTAACCCCTCCCTCCATTTTGCATCTTTATGCTTTATATATAAGTTGAAATAAATATTGTTGTTAACAGTTTTGAATAAACATCGGTATGATGAACACCTTAGAAAAATTCGTGTTTAGATCCCCCTGTACATCTCTTGTGTGTGGTCCTACAGGATCTGGTAAGACTTTTGCATTGCTAAAGTTCCTAAAACACCCTGATCTATTCGAACAAAGCCGTAAAAATAATATGGTGTTACAGTGTGTACCAAGAAAAGTTTAACGATTACAAAGATGTAATTCAATTCATTAAGGGAACTTTAATGTCTTTGGGAAAATAAACAGTCATAAAATTATTATCCTTGACGACGTTATGCATAAATGAATGAGTATAAGCTGAAACGTTCACAGTCTTCTCGCATCATTAATGTCCACGTAGTTTATAACACAAAATATCGTTTCACAGAATAAATAATGATAGAGATTGTCTTAAATACCAAACCAATATTTAATTTGTTCGCAAAGACAATAAAAAAGTCAAATCAATGTGTTAGCAAGTCAAATGTTCCCTACTCAACGAAAAAAGTAAATAAAGAAGTTACATCTATCCCACACGGTTATTTATGTGAACTTCATCCTTAAAACACATACAGAGTACTGCTTACTACAAACATCTTCCTAAGAAACTGAAATTGTCTACATCCCTGAATAACAATGAGTAAGCTTGTTGAAAAATATTTACCAGTTATAAAAAACGAACAATTAATGTATGAAATAAAACATCTAAAATGACCATCAATTGACCCGACTCGATGTGAAATTTCTCTTAACCTTATTAAAAGGAAATGTTCCATAAAAAGAGCATCCAGAACAAAAGTTACGTCCACATGCAACATCCTCAGAAAACTTACACGTAAAATTAAAAAGAAGAAATTTTTAAAGAAAAAGAAAAACTGGTACAGACAGAGAGCCCCATTCCTCCCTCTATTATTTAAGCATTGTAACACCGTGCTAACTTAAAATACTAACTGGCAAAAGATAATAATAATAATAAATAATATTAATAAATAATAATAATATAATAATAATAATAATAATAGATAATATAATAATAGATAATAATGAAGAAGGGTAGTGGTTATGCCTTTTTCAGATTACGAAAAAATAAATAATATTACTGTACAACAGCAAACAGCAACAACAACAACACAACAACAACAGCCACAACAAACAACAACAGATCGGTATAAACCCTTACAGCAGTTTCTCAACAGCAACCTTCGATTATATGATCCGCAAGTAGTTGAGCAGATAAATAAATTACGAGAAGGAATTGTATTCGAATATTAAACTCTGATGTTTAACATTCACGAAAAAAAGAATCCTAATCAAATGGCTATACAAAAATTAGTCATCTTAAGCTTTATTGAATCACCTAAGGAAGAGTCAAGCTCCAGCATCAATACTAAGATTGGAAAGTAAGAGAGAAATAATTTTAAACATGTCCTCAAGAAAAGCTTACCAATGAGGAATAAAACAGGTTTAGCTGTATATAATATTTTAAAAGATCAGTTTACATGGCAACGAGCTCAGGTCAAATCATTTATTGAACGGAAGAAACAATTTTGGTTCAAGATTGTTGACTAAATCGAATCTACTCGCCGTGATTGGAAGAAAGCTCGTAACAGCGGAAATAGACAAAACAAGAACTTCAGACTATTAATTTCCGAGAAACTTTAATCCAGAATAAACAAAGATTAGCGGAGCTGGATAATATTCAATGTTCTTCCTAGACCAATGCGAGTCCTTCTGTACTTCTTTTGCATCGACCGAGATTTAAGTTGCTAAGTAGAAACACATCACGCTCAAGTGCAGGTAGAAGTAGAAAAGAAAAAAAAACATCCATGCATCAAAATGGATATCATAATGATTTATATGGCTTTTTTATATCATTGTATTGTTTTTAATTAAAATGTAATACAAGATGATTCTTTCTGTATACATGTTATTTTTTAGATTTGTAATAAAAAAGAGTTAATATTATTTTTAGATAAAATAAAATAATTTCATTTAACATTTTGTTTTATGTCACCTTTCAGTTAAATAATATAAATTTTATGTTAATTCTCTTCATGTTCAGATTAATTAGCAGTCAGTAAAATATTACTTTAATGAGTCGAGAATGGTTAAAAATGTAGGGTTGAGATGATATAAAACAGGTGTTCATCTGTTCAAACATGAAAGATTTTGAAAGACGCTCGCAGCTGTTCATTTTTAGCCGTTATACTCCCCCATTAGGCTTACTGTTAGGTCTAAATTACGAACAGCATTCCTGAAAGCCTTTGTATAAAACATGAAAGTAACCCTGAAGGCAGCTTTCTGAAAAGCCTTTGTATAAAACCATGAAAGTCACCCCAAGTGCAGGTTTCAGTATCGGTTAGCTACCCTTTAGCTTACCATTGGGCTAAATAGTAAGCAATTTCTCTGATTGTTGGTGACGACCTCCCTTTTTTAGGTTACAGATCTCGTTCCGGAGTCTTGAAAGCAGTTCTTGCAGTTGTACGGACGGACTGGGACTGTCGAACAGGGGATCTCAGTAAACACAATTTCGTAAACCATTGTCAGGGGAAAATTCACCCCGAAAAGATTAGGAACTGAAGGGGTTCCGCCACTTTCATCCGTTTGTCAATACTGATAAGGAGCTAATACTACTGCGACAGATGAGTTAAAACTCAGACCTGTATAGAGAGATTTGTCTGCCTATAATTATATGTCCCAACCCGTCCCTGTTTATCGATATACGTTAGTGCTTGGTCCAAAAGGTATTGTTCAAAGTATTCGTTATAGCATGCACATATAAAAGCAAAAATGATAGTATATAAACAACACCAACGAAAAATACAAGATATAATAAAAATTACTTGATATAAGTAAATAATTTGAACTATAAATTATTAAAATAAATAATGAATACAAAAAGGTGGAAATACAAATAATTTTAATCACATGATGATTTATGAGTTTCACAGCTTAATTTTAATTATTTTATGCGTAATTTTAAAGTTCTTTTTTTTTCTTTTTTACTTTATTTTTTTTTAACAAAAGTTTACGTTTTTACCTATATTATTTATATATATATAAGTTTCAATGAAACGATTGGTTTTCGGAGATGTAGTTAATTAAGATAATTAAACCCGTACTTAAGTTTATTTTATATTAAAAATAATTGTAATGTAATGCATTCCTATTATTTAAAATTAACAGTAATATTAAATAAAATTGAATTAAATTAGGATACTTATCCCTAAACATTCCACCAATATATATATTATATATAATTAATTATATAATATATTAAGTTATTAACATTATCTATATAGTATATAATATATATTATATATTCCAAAATAAATAATATAAATATATAATTTATAAATATTATCACTATACTGCAGGGTTATTAAGTCTAATATAAGTTTATAATACTGATTATAGATTTCTTAAGTTATTATGACATCTAATACTATAATTAATATATTATTAATAATAATATATAATATTTATATATATAATAATCATATATACACACTCTAAGGAAATGATAAAATATTAGATTTTGATGATAAATTTTGTAAACATTCAAAGAAATAATGAGGATTGAAAATTAGTTAAGTAGGGTCTATGACTTACAAGAAGAACTTTGTGTCTCTGGCAACTTTGCTGTTCAAAAATCATCAAGAAAACGGATTTGCAATTTATCTTTGATTCTTTTCAATTTAATCATTGAATAGAACTACGAGAATTCTTAAAGTGTTCTCTTCAGTTGTAATAGAAAGAATTAACAGAAAGGTTGAAGTTTTGGCTTCAAATTAAACAAATTGCTTTTTCGAAAAATTTTTAATCGTTGTTTTCGTGAAAATTCTTTCGAGGCAGCAGGTCAGAGGATTTCAATATTGATTAAGAACAGTTTGCTGTCACTAATGATTTTTAAAAACTTGCAATATAGTTCCTTAAATAGGACAGCAGTTGATTGCTGAATAAAGTTGTAATTATAATTTTATATACTTTATAAAAACAATATGTTCATAAAACTGTTTAAACAAGAATCATTTTTAGATACCTTTTTGAGCCACTTCAAGTATCTTCGAATCCAATCTCATCTCAAGTTCCATTATAAGCTCCAACAATATCTTGATCATCTCAAGCTCATCTAAAGCTCTAACAATTGCTTTAATAACTTTTCTAAATGTAACAATCTATCGTGATCTTTACACCCACCTTGTTTCGCACATCGTGTTAGTTTTGTACATTTTAGGTCTTGGGAAAACTATTTGTTCTATGTAAAATACAGTTAGTTGCTTTCAGTGTGTCAGGAGTTTCCTATATGTGATTTTTTGTAACTCCGTGTAATTGGAAGATATAAACTCATGGCAAATATATAATACAATTTACACTACAAATTCCTATACTTTATAATTTCGACAGTTATGAACACCTCCAAAACTTTCTCATCGCTCCTGCGCCAATCAGGAAGTCATACTGTTTATATTCACCCTAATAGTTTTTGCTGCTTTAAGACGGATTTTCCTTTTGTGCCTATTACAAAGACAAAGACTAAAATTAAACCCTAAAACATTCTTCAGAATCACAATTATTGGTTCTCATATCTAATTAAATATATACACTTCATTTTCTTTGATTAAATTAGAGACTCGTTATCAGTAATTATTTCTTTTTGCTAAATTTTCGGGAGTGGGGGAGGGTTGTGGAGTCAGACCTTCCTCGGAGTACCAATACCCCCTGGGCTACCGAATCTTATATATTTATATAGTATTATATAGTATATATATATATATATATATATAATCTATTTCTATTATATAATTTTATTTTATATATCTCTATTATATAATTTATATATTTTTTTATATATGTTATATTATTATTAATGATTATATAACAATTTTATTTACCTATTTATTTTTATGACTATATTATTAAGATATATATATTAATAATATTCGCATATATATATATTTATATATATATTATATATATATATATATATATATATATTATATACTATTATAATCAATGGGGTAAAAAAAACCATGGGCCTATTTGGCGTGTAAAAAAAAAAACCTTATACCCCCCCACCCACATATTTTTTTTTTTTTTTTTTTTGTTTTTGGGGGGGGCGTATTTGTTGGCTGACTATTGTAACAACTTTACGTGCCACAGTTACTATGGAATCTGCTCAAAGGTGACTAGTTTCTAGACGAAAAAATTCTGGACCCTCTAATTTGAAATTTGGTCATTTTAACTTTTTTACATGTATTGGCGCAAATTGCCTACAATTCTATATGTATTATATTTTTAAAAATTTTTTGTTCCACCATTCTAATGGAATCATTAAGTTTCATTATTATCAAGTTTTCATGCATTTATGTATCGATTTTTATATATAAACAGATTTTTTTTAACAAATGTTTTTCCAAAATGGGGTTAAAAAAAAAAAAAACCACCTTTTTTTTTTCACAACCCCAATTGTGGGGGTGAAATTTTAAAAAGAACCCAGTTATTAAAATACTAGAAAAACCAACGTGGATTAATATGCAATGTTTATTATTTCCTTAATATTTTTTTACCTCACAGAAAAAAGAAAAATTGAAATAAAAAATATTGATATTCACCTTTATTAAAAATAAAATATTTAGAGAAAAAAAATGCCAAGGACCTACATACCAAAGAGAAAACTCTGGCGGGATTCCGTAGCCAAGCTACTATAGAAGAACGTTAAAAATGGAGGCCCACATTAGAGTGCAACTCAGCAAAGAAATCATACCTATCAAAGTTCAAGGAATGCTCAGAAAACGACGACCTTGCAAGATAGAGGAGGAAAAATCACACTGGGTTAGATGGCCGGTCTGCCAAGAATTCCAACCAGAATGGTGGAAACAACATTGCTACAGTTTAGAAGCGCAATGGAGTGAGTGTGGATTTGGACCCAACTTTTGATGAAACTATGTGAAATAGTGTCTGAGTACTTGACAAGCTAATGAAATGGATAACATCTTTAAAGAAAAACCAAACCTGGTTAGGGACTGGACCAATTATAACTTTTAGGCTCGAGTCCATAAAATGAGTCTTAAAAAGGCATTACCTATGCATATTGGTAGGAAACAGATCACTTCTGATCCATTTGTTATTTATGGATTTTATGACATGCTGGAAAAAGAGGCAAGACGCTTGGGAATAGAGAACCGTCCAGAATGCTTCTGGAACCTTGATGAAAGTGGTTTTCCATCAGATCCATCCAAATGCAAAATTGTTGGACCAATTGGACAAAAAACAGTGCAAGTAGTTTGCGGTTCCAACAAAGAGAACACAACTGTTTTAGCTGTCTGTTGCGCAGATGGTACTACACTGGATCCATTAATTATTTTCAAAGGAAAAAATATAATGGCTAATTGGCGTGGTAGTGAAGCTCTACCAGAAACCTATTATGCAGTCAGTGACAACGGATGGATGACCACTGTAATTTTCTATGAGTGGTTTGAAAACTTTTGCAAAAAGACCAAAGACATACGACCTCTTTTACTCATATTTGATGGTCATCTGACTCATACTTCTTCTGCTACCATACAGTTGGCTCAAAAGGAAAACATCACGCTCTTGAAGTTACCAGCACATACCACTGACACCTTACAACCTCTCGATATATCATGTTTCAATCCTCTTAAGACTTATTATGAAGAAGAACTTACTCGGCGCGTTCATGAAACTGGAGCACGAGAGCGCCTGAGAAAAGATCATTTTGTAAACCTCATCTGTAAAATCTGGAGGAAAGGGTTGAGTAACGATAATATTAAGTCTGGGTTTAGAGCAACAGGAATTTACCCACTAGACAGGTCAAAATATAAGACTGAAAGGTTAGATAAAATAAAAATGAATACCTACAATAGATGGGTTGAATATGGAAAGCCACAAAATGAAGAAGGTGAACCTATACTGATAAATTGCACACCAAGACTTACAGAACCCCAAGAACAGACACATGAAATAGTTCCACAACCAAGTACCTCATTCTCTACACCAGAAAGAAGTCAACCCACAAAGACATCTTCAGAACAACTGGTTCCCTGCCACTGCCAATCCTTAAATTCACCAGCTCACCTGATAAAAATGCTGCAACGACATGCTCCGGAAGGAATGCGTTATGTTGTCAACCTTGTCCAAAAAGAAAGTGAGATTTCATTTGAATCTGTTATAAAGAGTCGAGGTCGACCTAGTATGACATCTGCAGTAACCTCCAAACGCCCTCGTGTCCCAATGAGTAGCTCTATTTTAACTGATAAGGAATTTAAGAAAGTTGAAGAGGAATTAAAGAAAACTCAACCAAAGAAAAGAAAATTGCAGAAAACAGCATCACCACAAGAGTCATCCTCAGAAGAGAGCGATTCCAGCCTAAGTAGTGGAGAATTGTCAGGATTGAAGGAAATCAAACCTTCAAAAATTGACTGTCAAGAAGTACACCTTGCTTCGTAGGAAAGTTTCAAAGACTACCAAAAGTTTTAAAAGATAATTAAAGTTGGTGGGAGTTTTACTGCGGTTCGATACGATAACCATTAAAAATATTACTGGGGTAAATATTAAAAAAATTTTACAAAATGTTGATGAGGAAACAGAGCCCTGTAAAGGTGGAAATGAAATACCTAAAAAATGAAGTGTTTTCCAGCAATTGCAGAAAACATACGGTGGGATTGGCCCAAAAATGACATGATGATAGATATAATTCTGTAACCAACGATTAATTGGACCTGACTCCATTACTTGAACAAAAAGGAAAGGGAAAACCCCTATTTTACTCTTTAAGGAAGAGGGAAGAGGCCCTTTTACAAAACCGGTATTAATATGCGACTAAACCGGATTTAACTCATCATACAAAGAGATAGACTTCATGTTGCATTCACCCCAAATGTTTACAATAAGTATTAATTTTAAGTTATAATATAAGTTTTATTTTAAAAAAAGAGAGGAATTAACTTATCTAGGTCATTGGAACTAACAATATTTAAATTTTGAAAAGAAACAAGGAGTGTGAGATTATGAGTGTTAAGTTTTATTTCTTTAATATTGATTTAAGTTAAAAGTTTTTTTTTATACCCATTTAAATTTTTTTTTTTACACTGATTGGTAGAAGGTGTGTAAAAAAAAATCCTATTTTTTTATGCTAATAACTTCTAACATAAGCAACAATCAGTTTCTTGAACAAGCATATCAACATTCATCCTAGAACCAGTAGAAGGATGAATAACATAATCTTCTTGAAGAGAGAAAAATTGTGAATTAAGTTTTTTAGATATAATGAATGAATCTTCACTTAATGTTACCCCCATTGAGTATAATATATATTATATATATATAATATATATATATATATATATATATATAGGTATATATATATATATTGTATATAACTATATATATAATTAGTATCATATATATATATAGTATATATATTTTACTATATATATATATTATAATATAAATCTTTTTCCATATTAATTTGATTGACATGTCGGCGTAGTAAAGTGTTCAAGTGAATGCGTTATTAAATCAGTTGTGTATAATAAGCAAATGTTTATATAGTGGTATTCAGATATATTATGTTTGAGAGCCTGTGACTTTTTTCACCCCTCTTAATTTATCATGATTTCATTTATGCTCTTTTTATATTATAGATTTAGAAGATATTTATTACAATGAATTCCACCGATCGCGGGAGGTTTATTTGAAGGCAAAACACGTAAGTAGAGAGAGAGGAGAGAGAGAGAGGAGAGAGAGAGAGAGAGAGAGAGAGAGAAGAGGAGATCAGGAGAGCAAGAGAAGATGGAGAAAGAGAGATGAGAAAATTTGCAGAGAAGAGAGAGAGATTGGCAGGAGTAGAAGAGAGGATGAGAGAGAGGAGAGACGCGCTGAAATGAAGAGATTAAGAAAGAGAGAGGAGAAGAGAGAAGAGAGAGAGAGAGAAGAGAGAGGAGAGAGGAATAGTAGAAGTAGAGAGAATATACTTCAGAGATGAGTTTGAGGATACGAGATAAGAGAGGAGATAGATAGATTGTTGAGATGAACAAGAAGAGAGAGAGAATGAAAGATAGAAGAGTGAAGATGAGAAGACTGAAGCGAGATAGAGAGAGAGGAGGCATGAGGAAATTTTATATATAATTTAAATGCAGACTATTACGTATAGAGCACCCTTAATGTCATACTTTTATTAATTAGTAATGGTTTTTTTTTTTTTATCAGTTATTAAAAATATCTATTAATATAATATATATTAAAATATTTATATATTATTATAAAGATAAATATTATTAGTATATATAATAATATAGTATATATATATGATATATATATATATATATAATATTATATATATATATAATATATATTATATATATAGTATAATATATTATAATATATTAATATTATATATGATATGTGTGTTAGATTTTAAAGATTCCAGGAATATTCTTCGTCTTTTTGGTGTGATTCTACGAATTAAATTATTATTATATTATTATTAATTATTATTATTATTATTATTATTATATTATTTTATTAATATTATTATTATTATTATTATTTAATTATTGCTATTATTTATTATTATTACTAATTATTATATATGTATTATTATTATTATTATTATTATTATTATTATTATTAATTATTATTTTTATTATATTATTATTTTATATAGTTGGAGTATAAAATTATGGAAATGAACTTTGAAATAAAGTGATAAATGACAGTCCTTATTCTTTCATACTACTAAAAAATTGAATGAAATATAAACAAGAAGGATAAATCAAGTTAAAAAAAATTTTAATGAAAGATAATTTATAGTAAAAGTAATGAGCCTTTGTATAGTTAAGATCTAACAAACCTGTAAATTAATTTTCTTGCTTAGTACCACTTTAGTTACATGTGATAAATTCGGCTGATAGTTGAGATTGTATACTAACAATTGTGTACAAATATATCTTATAACATAAACAGCCACGACTATATCTTGACTTTGCGATAAATTAAAACTGTATGAAGGCGTATATTGCAATACACAGTGTATTATAATATTTTATATATAATATTATATATATATATATTATAATATATATATATATTATTAGTATATATATATAGATATATATATATATATATATAATATTAATATATATATATAGTATATAGTATATATATAATATATATATATAAGTATTATATTAATATATTATATAAGTTTTGTTTATATTGAGTTAATTTTTTGGATATATTTTGACATTAGTAATGTGATGGATGGGAATTTGTGTTCTTTCTGTAGATATGGTCGTAGATTCTCTTTTTCATATTGAATAAATTAAAACCGGATCATTTCAAGTTAGTGCGCGTGAGTTGCCAAATTTTAACATAAAATCAGTTCTTGCTTTTGTCATAAGAGTTTATATCTGTTGGAGTTCGCCAAAACAAGCTGCAATCTGTTGAAGTAATAATGGAGAATAAACATGCAATACAATCCCAGAATAATTAATTAATTATTATTTAATTCATTAATATTAATTAATATTTTCAACCTGAAAGGAAAAATAAAGTTTGATATAAGTATTCATTTTGTTTTTTCCTTCTTACTTAATAAATTATTGTCAGCTTTACTAAAAAATAGAGGTAACTAGCTTAAATGTGAAAAATCAATACTTAATTTTAGTTATTGTTTATAAATAAATTAAGTATTCCTGAAAATGTCGAAATGCGTGGACCAAAGCTTGCTTTTATTTACAAAAAAGTGACAATTTATTGTTATTATTATTATTATTAATTATTATTATTATTAATATTATTTATTATTATTATTATTATTTATGTAACTTATTCTTATTTATTATATTGTTATTATTATTATAATTATTATTATTATTATATTATTATTATTATTGAAAGTTTCGGAGTTAGACTCAGCCGACTATATATCTCAATCGGCATTAGGAACGACAGAGTCGCACAGGCAAGGGGCCAGGGTTCGATCACTTATCCGGATCATAGTATCAGATTACCTGAGAAAGTTACGCCTCCCATAGTAGGGCAATGCCCGTGTGATATGAACATGTGGTGATTGACCTTTTTTTTAATATATATATATATAATATATATATATTATATATAATTATATAATAATATATATATATATACCTAAATAATATATATATATATATATATTAAATAATACTATATATACTTCATAATATTTTAAGAAGTCTTTAAAATTTCGTAAAAATTCTCTCACAAAAATATATAAAAATTTATTTGTCTGAATTAATTTTACTTATCTTGAAGCAGACTATATTCACACTTCGCTTTCTGCATGAAATCATTCTTAATCCAATTCATAACTATATGAAAATTAAACTTCTTAATCAAGCATAATGTCTGAAGAGACGAAAGAGAAAATAAAGAGTCAGAGATATTTATTAGATTGGGAGGGAGAAGTTGTCAGAGGCAATTAAAGCCATAGAGGAATGTTAAAGAGTTCTAGGTGGAGTTGGGGTTGAGAGGAGGAGGAGAAGGTGGGTGGAGTAGGTTGTGGAAAGCTATGAGGATGATGCGTATTATAGATGTAGTGGATAGCGCAGATCCTTATGGATGCCGGATGCGTCTTCTTTTACGTCGGATATTGAATGATTGATATTTGTCGGATTAGGAGGTCGGGAGGAGGTGGGCGGAGTATGCTGTGGAAGGGTATAAGAATGACACACGTGACTAAAAGGTTATTGGTAAACGACCTTGGGGAATCCCGATGCTCTGATTGACTTACATGAATTGTAACTCGATGCGGAATGTCGAAATGAGTCTATTTGTGGAGTTGTGAATTCGAGAGAGAGGTTAGGTAGAGTAGTTTGTGAAGGGATTACAAATAGAGGCTATACGATTTGAAGATGTATTAGATATTCCAGCAAACGATTGAAGATTGTCACTTGCGCCATCCAATGGCTCTGGAGCCCTACGGTATTATTTTTACCGGTTCCAACTTCGGCTTCAGTTTAAAATTACCCGCACCAGCTCTACCATTTTCAGTTTCCCAGCTCCGACTCATGAATTTAGAATTATGCGTTTCCAGCTCCGCTCTTAATTTTATATCATTTTTTTCCCTTGCTCTGGCTGCAATTCCAACTCTAGCCCGACTCCAGCTCTGCTTCCGGCTCCGGCTCCGGACTCTGGCTTTCGAACCCAAGAGCCCTTTAAATATCGATCTTAAGACTTACTCTTGGATGACCTGACTCAACTATTTACAGTATTGTCGGACATTGAATTGCAAATTACGGATGCGGAAAATCAACACTGCCTAAAACAAAAACGTAATACATAGTTTCCAATTTTTCTTATATATTAATTTTAGTCGACGATGACATATCCTTGCGAAAGATTTTAAAATTTTTATCAAGTTCGGAAAAAATTTCATATTTTAATTTTATATTTGTTTCAAAAAGGCAAAGTTGTTTGGGTTATGCTTCTCTCTTCTGAGCCGTGTGTCGTGTGTGTGTCTATCATGTGTTGAATGTGCGGTGTGCAGTGTGGGTCATGTGCGTAGTGCGTGACTCAGCGGTGTTCATGCTGCCATGTTATTCTATGTTTGATTCTGATAATCCTCTTCTCTCTGTACACCCACTCACACTCACTAATCGAAACTATCTCTGAGATACCTCTTATCTCTTAAGTATTATATAGATTCATTACTTAATTACATACTATCGATGATAATAAGTGACATATATAATTAAATAATAAATAATAATAATAATAAATCACAACACTACACTATAAGTCAGAATAATATGAAATGAAAATAATATAATTAAACAAAACTTATGCTCATATGTATAACTATTTTTTTATTGATCTATTAATGTAATCAAAGATGTTTTCTCGCATAACATATTTTCATTGCCAATTATAATATACCTAAATACACTAGAGTCAGTTATGACATGATCTAATACTCAGGACTAAATAATAAATGACAATTGATCTACTAAAACATTAATATATATTATTATACCCTATAAAATAGTATTATAAAAAAATGTTATATGATTTCCATAATGATTTTTCCTAATCATATTATATAATAAATGGAGCAGCTATGTGTAGTATACTATAAAATTAAAGAACTATATATAGCCATAAGTAAAAAACACATATAACTACCTCATCTAATGATAATACTCAATCATAAAAGTAGTTATGACGGTGAAGGGAAATACCCATTAAGGAGAGGCAATTAGATTACTGAGGATCTAGCATTGACTAAAGTATTCCAATATCACATTGTAACTTCAGCGGTGGGTTCTTAGATCCTCTCCTGAGTCAGAGATCTACACAAAATAACAAAAAGCAAACACACTTGTTAGCTGACTCTAGCTCCAGTTGTTATAACGTAACTCTCCAACACAAGTCAGAGATATGAGACAAATATGATAACTTTTAGAGAAAGAGGCCGCTATAGCCCGACCTATCACATCTCAGTATACGATGATATAACACACACTGCCCACAAACATGACACAAACTAGCTGATAAACTTTAACGAATTCTCACTCAGTAACCAGATGCGGCGTACTATCACAGTGTTATCTCCACAAATTGTACTATGTTAAGATCTATGGTGCTGAGTGTGGGGGCGGGGGGGTGTTGTAGGGCTGTATGCCAGCTTAAGGCTTTAATTACCATGTATACGTAAAGCAAATCTCACTACAGTGACATTTCAACATCCTATATCTAGGAGTATATATTTTTTTCCTTCTATTTGTCTGAGGAACAATATAATAGGTAAATGATTTTTATTAGTTTTTTACATATATAGTATTGAAACTGTAGACCTGACACCTTTCAGGATATATATATATAATATATATATATATAATATATATATATATATAAGTGTACTCATATATATAATATATAAGTATATATATATATATATATATATTATATATTATATATATATATAATTGATATATATATATATTATGTAGTATCTTATATTATATATATATATATCATAGTTATATATATATATATATACCAATACTAACTACTCAACATACAATATGATTTCTAATTCATATCTATATACTTTTTAAATATTGACCTTAATTAAATTACTTTAAAGCTAGTTCGTACATTAGTGAAGCTCTCTGCAGGATATATTAAAATGATGATTTGTTCTAATATATATATATACCTATATTATATAAATATAGTTATATACTATAATATGACGTATGTATAGGTATCTATATAATACTTCTCTCATATATACTATATATATATATATATATATATATATATATCTAGAGAGAGGAGAGGATGAGAGAGAGAGAGAGAGAGCGAGAGAGCTTTTTTGCACTCCGCAATGCCTGATTGCTTTTTTTTCTGGCCTTGCTGCAAAGGCTGTTGTGATATCACAAGTTGTGGTCTTCTTATATTTTATTATTTGTTTTATTTATTTTAGATACATGTGGTATTATTTATTATAAAGGAACTTTTGCCAAAGGTGTAATTTTTTTCTTGGAAACGCATTGTGGACTCCAAAGTACAGTTAGTGCGCTATTTGGTTTCAGTAATTCCTCAATCATTATATATATTATATAAATATATAATATATAATTAGTAAATATATATATATATAATATATAATAATAAGATAATATAAGAATATAGTTAATATAATAATATAGATATATATATAGTATAGGATATCAAAAATAATAATATATATATTTATAATATAAAATATATATATATATATAAAATACTATAATATGAATGGGCTAGATGAAGTTATATTGATTTTGGTCTATGTACAAGGAATGGATAAATATATGGGATCTCTTTATATTTAAAATTTTTAAAGGAACTAATAAGCTTTAAATGATTCCTTCTTCTACGCAAATTATAATAAACCTAGAATTTATTGAAATTAACAAAATTTCCATCACCAACTTGTTTTGTCTTTCTACGTCCCCACTCCCTAACCCAGACATTACACCTAAATGATGAATACGAAATATATTATACTCTAATAATATACACTCTTAGATCCTTATTTTTAATTTTTTAATAAGAATAAAGATATAATGAATAAGAATTCATAAAATAATTAGACAATGTAAGATTTGCTTCCTATTAATGTTTGTGATTAAATAAATAAATAAAGATCAACTATAAAAATAAAAATTATAAATTTGAGTATATAATTAAAGTGCTGATCAAGTAATCACAACTATATAGTAGATGAAATATAATGACTAACAAACAAACGAATGATATATGACAATACTTATAATAAGAAGATACTAAGGAATAATATATAAAGATTTTATTAATATATATGATAAAACTAAGTATTTTAATCCCAGAGCCAAAGTTAAATTATAAATTTCATTCCTTTATTTTTAAGTTATTACATTATACATATATTCATTTAATTTTTATAAACAATATCGAACTTTAAAAAATGTTTGTTTACAAATTATACCCAAGTACTGCAAAAATCTTATATTTTCATAATAATAATAATAATAGAAATAAAATAATAAATAATAAATAATAATCAAACAAAATGTCAATAAATGAAA
>JABUQX010031405.1:0-33659 GCA_015478945.1 Trachelipus rathkii | reverse complement strand
AGGTAACAACATGACCCTCTGTAGACTCTAGCGCACTTCCAAAGACTTAAGTCCCTTTACATTCACCAACGATTTAAATGCACCAGCAACCTTCCTGCCATTCACAACTTTCCTACTACACTCTGCATCATCCGTTCCCTTCTCATCCAACACATACCCTAAATAATTTAAACTCAGACACTTGTTCCAGCTGCTCACCATCTAACATAACTTCACAACTGAGGACTGTCCTCACTCACAACCATAACCTTACTCTTATCTACGTTTACTTTCAACCTCTCCTTTTACACTGTAGTGACTTATTTTTTACATTTTAAAAATTTTTATGTTTTTATTTACAAATATATTTATGAGTTATTTGTGTTTCAGATAACAAACTTTATTGCTTTAAATTGTTAATACAAAATAACAAATTTCTTTAATGTTTATTATTTAAAAGTAAAAAGATATATGATAAAATCTTTTTATGTTGTAATTTTTTATTTGTCAAAGATGCCAATGGGTAACTATTGTTTTATTATTATTATTATTATTATTATTATTATTATTATTATTATTATTATTATTATTATTTATTATTTTTATACTGTAAATTATTATTATTATTTTTATTATTATCTTTATTTTTTATTGATATTGTTTTAACTGTGGTTATTTCCACAGGTTCTTGTATTACTTCACATTCTAGATTATAAGAATAAATATCAATTATGATGGTGATGTAATTTCCCTTGAGGTGTGAAGCTCAGAAGAAATAGTGCCAGAATAAAGCTAACCACAAATCTTTGGAATCCATTTATCAAAAACATAAATATAAACTATAAATTATATAACTTCTATATCACATTGTAATATTTATGGAATATTGTTAGAAGCAACAAATATTATTGTAATATTGAATATTGTTAGAAGCACCAAAAATCCGACGCTTCAACACACCCTGCCAAATCTCTCTACCAATCCTCTCAAATTCTCTTCAGATTCGCCACACAAAACCAAATTATCCGCATATAATAGGTAGGGCACCCTCCACTCATCTCCATTCTCCATCATTCTTAACACCATTTCCTGCCATCCCCACCTCGAATTCTTTCATAACCCCATCCATATACAAATTGAATAACCAAGGAGACATAACCACAACCCTGCGCACCACTAACCGCTATTAATTCCTAAACCAATCACCCAACCCATTTGGACACATTTTTCTGACACACGGCCTCACTATCCTCATACATACTTTTGATTCCATTCAGAAGCCTACCACCAACACCATATATCACTAACACCTGCCATAGAGCTTCCCTATTAACTCTATCATACGCCTGTTGCAAATCCATAAAACCTAGATACAATTTATTCTTCTTCTCCCTCATTTTCTCAATCATTTGTTTCAATGTAAAGATTTGATCCACACATCCTCTACCACTCCTAAACGCACCTTGTTCTTCACCAATCAGTCCTTCAGTCACTAGACGCACTCTTTCGACCAAAACACCAGCATATATCTTCCCTACAATACTCAAACTAATTCCCCTAGGGTTTTAAATTTCTACGTTCCCCTTTTCTACCCTTACCCTTATATAAGGGTACTTATTACTGCTTCTCCTCCATTCCTCGGACAAGTATACCTCCATTTAAACGCTTATTACACAACTTCCAAATCCAATCAATTACCATCTCGCCGCCGTTCTTGATCATTTCACCAGTAATTCCATCTATACCCGCAGATTTACCATTATTCAACTTTCTCACTCTATCTATTAATTCCTCCTTGCTAATAACCTCATCCCCATAATACCTATTCCTTCTTGCACCATCAAACCCATGCACATTCACTATCACCTCTTCATTACTGCCAATATTATGCAGATTTTCGAAGTGTTCTTTCCACACTCCCTTGAGGCCCTTCACATCCAATTCATCAGTTACAAAAACACCATCCCTATTCATTATTCTAAGCAAATTCCCCTTATTCTCATTCTTAACCTTTCGCGCTTCCTTCCAGAAGAGCTTCCTATTCCCTTGTATGTCCTCATTCATCCTCCTTCCAAACTGTTCATTTACCTCTTGTTTTCTCCTACGTATGCACCTTTTAGTATTTCTTTTTTCCTCCTTATATAATTCCAAGCATCTTTCTTTTGAAACTTCATCATTTGCTTTTAGTACATTCAACCACACTTCTTTTTTACTTTTAACCGCTTGCATCACCTCTTCATTACACCACTCAATGTTAACATTCTTACTTCCTACTTTAGCACATCCGCATACTTCTTTTGCACTGCTAACAATTGCTTCCTTCATTTGCTCCCAGATTTGTTCAGCTTCAACTTGTTCACATTCAACTGATTTACTTGCGAGCGCTCTTACATACTTATCCCTATTACCTTGTTGCTTAACTTCTCACTCTTAATTTTATCCACTTCCTTCCTTTCACCTTTCCTCTCCATCCAAGCCCCACTATCTTAATTTTACACATAAAACAACATATGATCCGATAATCCCATTCCTAAAACCCCTCACTGATTTAACATCCAACATATTTCAAAACATCTCTTCTTCACCAACACAAGAATCAATTCATATTTTTCACTTCGATACCAATCTCTACCTACACCAACTCTAGTATACTTATGGATAGTCTTTTGTTTAAAGAAAGTATTACTTACAACACATACCTCTCTCTCCTCGCCAGAAATCAATCACCTTCCTACCATTATCATTCTTCTCCCGACACCCAAAACCACCTGTTATACCATCCCTTTTTTGATCACATATCCAACCATTCAGGTCCCCCCAACATACCAATCTGAAGCTCCTACCTCACCCCATCCAAAACATCATGCAGATTATCCCAGAAAAATCGTACTCTCTTCAGCGTTTCCCTCAGATGGACCATACGTCAAAAACCACACATACTTTAACCTTTTCAAACTTAAATTTAACCATATATATATATATATATATTATATATATATATATTTATATATATATATATATATATTATATATATATTATATATATATATATATATATATAATATATTATATATATATATATATATATATTCTTTTCTTTCATTTCTTATATCTACCTTTTTTCCAAGATTGGGAGTAAGGAGCGCTACAAGCATCGAAAAGAAAAGCAGTTAGGAGAATAGGGACAAATGTCGAAAAAGAAAAGCCCAGCCTTTACCGGCCCCCTCTGTACTATTAATAGTTGAGAACTCGTCAAGGACAGAAAATCCACCCTAGAGCCTTACAGGACCGCGAGGACCCTCACTATGGTAAATCTTCAATGTTAGGGTTCATCCCTTTGGCCAGGTGGGCACAACACATGCCCCCTACAAAACCGCCATTCTCTCATTATCATGCACCTTATTCTAAGCCTCTGCCAAAACACATTTCTCTCCTTTCAGACATTCGCCGACTCAATCCACTTTCTCTTCGGTCTCCAGCCGGTCGTTCCCAACACACTCACACTATACATCCGCTTAACCCAACCGACTATCATTCATCCTTCCACATGACCAAGCCATCTCAACATAACTTTCATTATTCTCTCATTTACCCATGTTTCTTCACACCACACAACACTCTAATATGTTCATTCCTCATTTATCAATTCTTCTCACATCTAGCATGCCCATAAGAATTGTCCATCTGAACACATTGAACTTTAGATCTATACTTCTTATCTCCAGGGACCATAGTCTCGACTACTATACAGATAACACAGGTAACAACATACCCTCATGTAAGACCCTAGCGCACTCAAGAATTAGTCCCTTTACATTCACAACGATTAATTGCACCAGCAACCTCTCTGCCATTCACAACTTTCCTACTACCACTCTGCATCATCCGTTCCCTTCTCATCCACACATAACCCTAAATATTTAAACTCAGGGACACTTGTTCCAGCTTGTCACATCTAACATTAACTTCACACTGAAGACTGCCCCACTCACAACCATAAACCTTACCTCTTATCTACTTTATTTTCAACCCCACCTTTTGCAAACCCTGCCAAATCTCTCTAGAATCCTCTCAAACTCTCTTTCAAGATTCGCCACACAGAACCAAATCATCCGCATAATAATAGAGGGCACCCTCCACTCATCTCCATTCTCCATCATTCTAACACCATTTCCTGCCTCCCCAACTCGAATTCTTTCATTAACCCCTCCATATACAAATTGAATAACCAAGGAGACATAACAAACCCTGTCTCACTCAGCTATTAATCCTAAACCAATCACCATTGACACCATTATTCTTACACACGCTTCACTATCGTCATACATACTTTTGATTCCATTCCAGAAGGCCTACCACCAACACCATAATATCACTAAACAACCTGCCATAGAGCTTCCCATTAACTCTATCATAGCCTGTTACAAATCCATAAACCTAATAGAATTAATTCTTCTTCTCCTCATTTTCTCAATCATTTGTTTCAATGTAAAGATTGATCCAGCCACACTCCTCTACACTCCTAAACGCGCCACCTTGTTCTTTCACCAATACCAGTCCTTCAGGTCACTCGACGCCACTCTTCGACCAAAATACCAGCATATACCTTCCCAACAACCTCACTAAACTTATTCCCCTATAATTTCTACAGTTCCCCTTTTCTCCCTTACCTTATATAGAGGTACTATTACCGCTCTCCTTCCAATCCCTTGGAACTATACCTCCCATAAAACGCTTTATTAACAACTTCCAAATCCAATCAATTTCACCATCTTCGCCTCCGTTCTTGGATCATTTCACCAGTAATTCATCTATACCTGCAGATTTTACCATTCTTCAACTTTCTCACTCTACCCATTACCGCCTCCTTACTAATAACCTGATCCCCAAAATACCTATTCCTTCTTGCAACCATCAAACCCACACACAATTCACTATAACCTCTTCATTACTGTTAATATTGTGCGATTTTCGAAGTGTTCTTTCCACACTCCCTCACATCCATTTCATCAGTTACAAAAAGCACCATCCCTATTCATTATTCTAAGCAGATTCCCCTTATTCTCATTCTTAACCTTTCGCGCTCTTCCAGAAGAGCTTTCCTATTTCCCTTGTAAGTCCCCCATTCATCCTCCTTCTAAACTGTTCATTTAACTCTTTTCTTGTTTTCTCCTAGTATGCACCTTTTAGTTTCCTTGTTTCCTCCTTATATAATTCCACGCATCTTTCTTTTGAATTCTTCATCATTTGCTTTTATACATTCAACCACGCTTCTTTACCTTTAACCGCCGCTTTCATCACCTCTCATTCCACCATTCACTGTTAACATTCTTTACTTCATACTTTAGCACATCATGATACTTCTTTTGCACTACTAACAATTCCTTCCTTCATTTGCCCCCAGATTTGTTCCGTATCAACTTGTTCAAATTCAACCGATTTACTAGCGACCGCTCTTACATACTTATCCTTATTGTTCTTGTTCCTTAACTTCTCACTCTTAATTTTACTACTTCCTTTCGTTATCACCTTCCTCTCCATCTAAAGCCCCCACTAACTTAATTTTACATAGAACAACATAATGATCCGATAAGTCCCATTTCCTGAAACCCTCACTGATTTTAACATTCCAAACACATACTTCAACACTCTCTTCACCAACAACAAAAATCAATCCATACTTTTCACTCGATACCATCTCTCCTACACCAACTCTAGTATACTTAAGGATACTCTTTTGTTTAAAGAAAGTATTACTTACAACACATACCTCTCTTTTCACAGAAATCAATCACTTTCCTACCATTTCTCATTTTCTCCCGCCACCCAAAAAACCACCTGTTATACCATCCTTTTTTTGATCTACACCCCCCCCCCCCCATATCAAGCCAATCAGCGTCCTCCCAAACACTATCAATCTGAAGCTCCCTACTCACCCATCCAGAACATCATTCAGATTATCCCAAAAAATCGCACTCTCTTCAACGTTTCCCTCAGATAAACCATACGTCACAAGTCACAACCACACATACCTTGACCTTTTCAAACTGTAAATTTAACCATTGAATCTAGGCGACTCACAACACAACAAAGTCTTACCATAGCTTTGTACCACAGGTCACTCATCAAAATTGCAACTCCTCTCCCCCTCTCATTCCTTTCCACACCAGCACACACACATTTCACACCACACCACTATATATATATATATATATATATATATATATATAGTATATATATAATAATAATATATATATTATATATATATATATATGATATATAATATATATATTATATATATATATATAATATATATATTATTATATATAATATATATATTATATATTATATTATTATATATTATATATATACAGTATAAAATAGAGAAAATATACACCTGAAATACAAATTGCAAATTAAATTATTCCAATTTCAATACCTTTATAATGGGAACATATTCCCGTAAATGGGAGTCATGGGAAAGCTCTTCAAGAAGAACATTTGCTTTAATATTTTCACTTCTGTTCAAAGGAATGAAAGTGATTTTATTGGGTGGTTGAGCATCATAAGTGAAAGGTCCGTCCACAGTATCCAAGTCATGGGTACCTACAAAAAAAAAATTATTATTATTATTATTATTATTATTATTATTATTATTATTATTATTATTATTATTATTATCATCATCTTCCTTTTTTTCCCCAAGACTGGGGGTAAGGTTGTGTGGCATGCATCGGAAAAGTAGTAGAAAATATGACACAAGTCGAAAAGAAAGCCCGCCTTACCGCCCCCTCTATACCTATTAGTGAGAACTCGTCGCAGTCAGAAAATCCACCCTAGAGCTTCACGGGACCGCGACGAACCCTCACAATGGCATATCGTCAAGTGTAGGGTTCATCCCCTGGCCCAGGTGGGCCACAACCATACCCCCTCACAAAACCCCGCCATTCATTCCTATCATGCTCCTTTATTCTCGCCTCTGCCAAACTCACATTCCTCTCATCCAGACATTCCTTTACTGACTCAATCCACTTTTTCTCAGTCTCCCAGCCAGTCGATTCCCCAACACACTCACCACTATACATCCGCTTAACCAACCGGACTGTCCAGTCACCTTTCCACATTGACCCAAACTATCTCAATGTACTTTCATTTATTCTCTCATTTACCCCTTTCTTAACGCATTCCTCATTTTATCAATTCTTTTCACACTTAACAAGCCCCTAAGATTGTCCATCTGAACACACTGAACTTTAGATCTATACCTACGTTTATTTTCAAACCCCTCGTTTTACACACCCTGCCAAATCCCTCTACCAATCCTCTCAAACTCTCTTTCAGATTCACCACACAAAACCCAAATCATTAACTTTATATATACTGTAGTATATATATAATATATATATATATATATTATATAATAATTAATTATATATAATATATTAATATATATATATATATAATATATATATATATATATATATATATATTATAATATAATAATATTAGTGTTGCAACCGATACCAAAATTTTTCGTTCCGATACCGATTACGATACAAATTACTTTCACAATTTTTCACTACCGATACCGATTGCCGATACCGATACCGAAATTTTTTTCGATAACTATAACGATACCTGTTACTCCTATAAATATTGTGAAAGCTCTGGCTCGACATATATGGATATATATATATATATATATATATATAATATATATATATAATATATAATATATCTTAAGCACTTGGTTAATGAAACCATACTATTCTCTACACTGCAGCAGTGCCCAGGCCATAACCTGCTCGCGCATTAAGATTCATACATTTATTATATATTTATAATATAAATTATTTATTATGATACATTATATTATAATACGTGATGAAATCTTAATGCTAGCTCAGATTAAGCAGGTATTATTGTATCTCATTTGATAGTAATATATCGTACTATGCAGGGGAGGAGGTAAGTAATATGTATAAATGGTAGTTCACCAACAGTACCGTAATAAGATATATTAAAATAAATATATAATAATAATAGCCGTTTTCATTTTTATGTAATTTGTGGTACGAAAGCGTAAGGAAATTCGCTCGAGTTTGCGTTCGGTTTTGTCAAACTTACCGAAAATCGCTAGAAATGCTCACCAAATGTAAGGATAAGGAATATGTGCCGATAGGAGAAGTTGCTATTTCCCGTGCTTGCCGAGTTTAAGCACGTTCTACGAAAAGATGTAAACAAACAAAGAGGGGCGGCTTGGGTGTCTGAATTGTGAGGAAGTGCTTTCATTTAATAAAATCAGCTTTAAATCTAATTCTTCCAAATGGATTAAATCCATCACAAATAGTTCCGAATCCATTATTTGTAATAATAAACCTACAATTGTTATTTTTTCATATTTTCTGTTTATTCCAAAACCACGTGCTCCATCACAACAGCTGATTCCAATGTTTAAAAACAAAAGTAAACTTAGCACGAAATCGCGGTCGATTTAAATTTGAATTCCCTGACAATCCCTGACCAAATCCGCAAATTTTCCCTGACCAGCGTGTTCGTTATTTTTGGCGTATAAAATATCTATTAATCAATATTGCTGCAGCCTATTACTCAGTTCATACACTAAATTATTGAAAAATTTACTTTAAAAATTGTCCATCAAAATGGATTGATTTTAAAAAAAAAATTTTTTTTTTTTAGTAATCGACCTTATACCTTCCCCATAGCCATCCAACGCACTTTTTTTATTTTTTTTCAAAAGTAAGCAGTTTTATTTTTACAAAAAGAAAAATAAATTTTAAAATTTACGTTAATAGCCTAGGTGAATAACGTCCACTGGGATCACAAACGTTCTAAATGGGGAGATTTAGGTTAACTTTTCTTCTCAAGCATCTGAATTTTTGATTTTATTGCGTCTTCTTGTGTCAAAGCTTTGTTTAAACATCTTTCTCTGCCTCTTCAAGTTTTTTGATCTGTATGAATAATTTTCTTTTTCCTTTGAGATGTTCTTCATAATCTCCTATGGGGTAGCTTCTTACATTTGTCAACATTTTTTGATTGATAGGAACTTTATGAATACTTTGTCATGGGATCTTATAGCATTGTGCACTGTTCTTTGAGAATCAGACTATGTTCTTTCTAGATTCTCTACTAAAATTGCTTTATTTACAGAAAACCCTCCTTCCACTGTCGCATTTCCATTGGAAAATATCAGTCCTAATTTAAATAATTTGCCACATTCCGCCATAACATTTGATTCCCAGGTACTATAGAAGAAAAAAAATTCATCAAGTCTCTTAAGAAGACAGTCCACCATCCAAAACATATTTTGAATTTTTAATCAAGGATAGAAATTGAGCTTCACTGCAAAAGTAGAGGCATTGTGCTTTGCTTTATCAGCAAAACAGAAATCTGTGATTCGCTATTGGTGTACATGCCTCTAGCAATAAAGTAAATCTTGTTTCCCTTGTTCTGGCTGATGAAAAATTATAATAGGATCCCAATGATGAGAGCCCTTGGACATGCTTGTACTTTCAGAGGACGTCTTTCTAATATCTTTTCTGTCATTTTGTTCAGCACAGTCTGGAATTCAAGTTTGAATTTTAGGTATATTACTTTTTTTATTATTAGTTTTTTTTTTTTTTTTGAAATCCAAGATTAATACCTTTTACATCACGCAATTTTCTTTTTCATGTAAATCTAATACAAAAAGCTTAGTTGTTGTTGTAGCCGGCATTTTACTGGACTTAAGAAATCTTTCCATATAATTTAGACGAGACATTGTAAATCTGTGAAAAGGAATGGCCAAGTAGGTCTGACGTTTGGAACTTTTCGTAAAAATGATTCACGTTCTAAGGAAAGCATTTTAAAAAAAGCCAGTTTGCATTTAGAAAATACATCTTTGGTTTGAACAGAAACATTTGTAATGGTTTGGTGTTGAGAGATTTTCGGGCTGTCAACTGCACAAAAATCCAAAATCACTTCGTCAAAACCTATAACAAAAAAAAAAAAAAAAAAAAAAAACTCAAAAAGTATAAATCCCTAAAAAGAAAAAGATATAAACAGAATTAAGACATAAGTAATACAGTCTAAAACACATCCATATACCAATCCCCTTCAATCGGAAGGATGAACTTTGAACAACCTCTACGGACAGAATAGGAAAAGAATAGTAGTAATAGTGAACTAAAAATAGAAAGAAAAAGGATAGTTAGATTAATGGGATGTCGTTCCTCGCCCATCCTTTTTCATTCACTTATCAAATACATCTCTCATAACACAAGTTATACAGTAAGAGGAAAAAAATATATCAAAAAATGAACTTGGTCCATGGATCATTCTCCATATGTTTTGAAATTTTAAAATTTCCCGGACTTTTTTGGAATTTTCCTGACTTTCAGCATATCTTAAAACGCTTCCCTGACCGATTTTTTTCCCTGACTTTCCAGAAAGTGTGAACCCTGAAACAGGAAATTACTACTAAACTGTGTGAGCATTTCTATCGAGGTAAGCACAAATGACAGGGACAAAAACGAAAACTGTCTAAATTAAAATCAAAGAAAATACTAAAAATTCCTTCTATCGCAAACGCTTCGTATTATTACAAATATGAATTAAAGGATATAGAACTAAAAAATTAGTCCCATGTAAAGTATTAGTGGACTTGCTAATTCTATTAGATCGCAAGCCACTAATACTGTTACTTGAACTAATTTCTGGTATTTCTATCTCCTTTAAATCATAAAATTGCAGGTCTAAGGTCCCGCATACACAAGCCTTTGTTATTTGTTCTGATTGGAAGTTTTTCCATGAAGAAATCACCTTTATCCGCAAATTTTCTAGCTTTAGCCTTTATCCCCCAAACCTTTTTGATAAACTTGTTTACTCGTTTCTCGATAACACTTGTCGCCTTAAAACTACTGCATATGATGTTCCTAAACTTCCTGTTTATGCTCGGCTTCCCTACATAGCGACCAATTTCCAATGATCTTCCCTTTCAGATTAAGAAATATCTTAAACAAAAAACTTTCCACAATGCAAGTTTCTGTATATCTTTTATTAACAACAAATCAATTGGCAGTTTCTTTAAGAATTAAAGGAAAAGCATCCCCACTTGAACTTGAGGTCACATATCGTTTACAAATATAAATGTGCCAACTGTAACATCGACTATGTAAGTCAAACTTTCTTAGAACTAAAGATGCGAGCCTTGAGGTCACATATCGTTTACAAATATAAATGTGCCAACTGTAACATCGACTATGTAGGTCAAACTTTCTTACAACTAAAGATGCGAGCCTTCAACAGCAGCATGGGCATTTCCTTTCGAACCAATCTCCCCAACTCTCAACCAGAGAATTTAGCTGTCAGAGATCACTATGACCTCAATAGGCACCGTATATCTCTTCAAAAATTCTCCATTCTTCAAAATGCTTTTAAAGGTGAAGAACTTAAAAATTTTGGAATCTTTTTATATAAAAACACTTAAACCTACACTTAATATCCATAAGACTTCTTTGGCACTCCTGATTGCCTGTACTAATTGCCTGAATTTCGTGCAAAAACGAACACAATTTCTTGCGAGGTTTACTTTTGTTTTGCAAACAATTGAAATCAGCTGTTGGGATGGAGCTCGTCGATTTCGGATAAACAGAAATAAAACTAATAACAAATAGTTTATATTACAAAAAATTGATCAACTATTGTGATGGAGTTTATCGATTTGAAAGAAATTAGATTTAAAGCTGATTTTATTGAATGAAATATTCATCAATTCAAACGGGCCTACCACGCCGCATTTTTTTGGTTTACACATTTTCGTAAGAGCGTGCTAAATTCCTCAATCACAGGAAATAGCAGCCTTATAGAATTAAGGAAATTCCTTACGTTTGCTAAGCATTTTTTACGATTTTGCGGTTTAACAAAAACGAACGCAAACCCGAGCATTTCTTACGTTCGTAAGCACAAATAGAAACGAAAACGCCTATATAAACATACAGTAGGTCAGATAGATAGGGAAACTATCAGACAAATTGCGGATATATATAATATAATATATATATATATATATATATATATATATATATATATATATATATATATATATATTATATATATGTGGAGGAGAGCAGAGCAGGAGGGCATTTGAAAAAACTTTAAAAACTACTACAATTTAGACAAAGGATTAATTAATCAGGTTTTTTACCTTCTTTCTATAAGCTCTGCAATCCTGGGTTAAATTTAAGATGAGAACTCATCTATACATACAATAGGTATTAATAAATTATTTGTTCTAAGATAAAATACATCAATTTATCCTACCTGTACATTAAAATTGATGACTGGAGATATTCTCAAACTCGTCATCCATGCAATTGATATACGTCAGGGAAAGCCATTAATTTTTCTCTTACGGGAGTTCTCTCATGTCACGGGACTTGGTGATACTGCCTGACCGAATTGCTTAAATGGGTTGTGAAGGGATATTTTATATTATATTTATAAATAAGTTAATTAAGAAGGGGAATAATAAACATAACATAAGAATCGATTTTAATAAACTATACCAAATTTATAAGGTAAACATTCACTACTATCGAGTGAACAACAACATGAATGTAAGGCATTTACCACACATTAATTACTAAATAAATAAATAGTTCCACTTTTTATAATAATAAGCTTGACGAAAGGCAAGCAGAATAATTAACAATCTGACTACAACAAAACTACAAGTACTATCACAGGACTTGGTTCTAACTTTACAAGATTGTTTCTAATGCCCAACATGCAACTAAGGTGGTACTATAGAACATACACTCAAGATATATAAACTTAGCTTTAAAGTATTTGTAAAATATTTGGATGAAGACAATTATTATTCTAGTATTATAAAGTAGGACATTAAGCAGTAAATGAAAGTTTCTCTTCTCGTTTCAGCATTACATCACTCTGTTTGCTTCACATACTCATTCCACTAAAGTTTGGTTTCAAACAATTCCAGGAAAAACCAACAGAAAAGAAAAACCTAACAATAAAACAATTGCATAAATTAATTCATATATTTAGTAGTTCATATTGATTGTTTTTAATAATGCAATTGTCCAATAACTTACCCCTATACTTGTAATGTTAAGCCGGGGTTTTTCTTTATTTTCAGAATACTTTAGTTGTTACACCAACTCAACGAGCTTTGTCAACACTGCAAACAGTAAGTACACATTGTTTTAAGTTTTATCAATTACCTTTTTCCTGCTTATATAATATTTAGCGTTTTTAGAATATTTTATTATTAATTAAGAAACCTTTAATAATTTACAACCTGATTATAGTTACTAACCTTAACCACTAGAAATTTCAGTTTGTGTCAACTTTTTCACTATTTCCATCAGTAAGATTTTTGTACTTTATAATTTGTCTTTCTTCCAGATTTGTGATTTATTTTATAGTCCGTGATAAATCACATCAAATTAATAAACTTAACTTAAGAAACTTTTAGATTAAATAGATTAATTAATAACATAACATTTCACATCATCATCACATAAGAATATCTAGAATATCTGCTTAATAAAAGAAATTACATATTAAATAATAAATGTTAAGTTCAAAGTGTTTGAAATAAATACATACATAAATGATTACAGAGAATTTCCAATCGGAAAGTCTCTCATTTTTCCTTAATACTAAAAACAAAAACAAACCACCTGCATGTGTTTAAATCCCCCTTACACTCCCCCTCGCTAAGCTTGATTCCCCCCCTTGGATTACGACAACCAAAGGGTGGAGCACCAAACCCCTACAGCGAGATATGAGGGAGGATTTACCTATTAAGTTAGAACTGTCCAGTACTATATGCAATTAAATATATTAAATAAACATCAACTCATTGACAAATATATACAAACAAAACAAAATTATATTAAATACATCATTAATTAATTTGGGGCAGTAAATAAAGAAGAAACATTTTTGGAGGTTGCCCTCTCCTCTCTTATAATATTAATCCAACTATCAGTGATCTTATCTCTTTGCTGTTCTGATAATTGATCCCAACCTAGTTGATTCATGGTCCACCTAGCTGTAGTGCGTAACAAGACAGCAATTTGAGGATCCATAGGTGTCAGACAATCAATATTAGCATTTACAGAAGAATATTGGGGAATGGAATTTGGATTCCCCACAACATATGACAATGGTTTATGAGTAAAAGAGGGAGGAGGATACAAAATTCTACCAAAAGAAGGTTGAGGCGGTGGAACAAAAAGAACACTTTGCTCCGGCCTGGGAAAAGAATACAAATTTGATAAATTAGATGGATAATATTCCTGATTTACATTATACATTTCTGGTATTACCGGTTCACTTACATTTTTTCTTTGATCCAAACCTATTCTATATTGAGGAGCAGAAGAAGTCGAAGGTTGTGAGTCTGACTGAAATTCATTTCCATATTGGTCTCTTTCAGGCATTGACATCCATGATCGTGAACGTCGTCCAGAGTTAATTCGTGCAGGTATTTTATATGGTGGTCCATAAGAAATTCGCAAAGAGGTAGCCTCTTTTACAAACAATTCATGATGTTTTTCGAAGAAAGCCTCTAAAAATCGCCGATTTGGATGTTGCCCATCCGGAAGAAGTGGCGAATCCATTGTCAATGTCATCCGAGCCATATATTTTCCATGAGGAGTGGTTACATTTTCTTCCCCATCAGGACTGACGTGATGGTAAAAATCTAAAATTTCTTTGGCTTTTAATATCTGTTTATCAGGCCACTCGAATTGAGGGTTACACAAAGTCTCAAACAGATTAAAACTGTAGATCGCATGATCTCTTATAACTTCTGGATTCAAAGTGGGATCATCTTGACAATATTCCTGGAAAGATTCACCCCAATCACGCACTATTCTCTTTTTATTAAAAGTATAAATGTCTTGGGGTGTTGGAATGACAAGAAAAACCTTTACTTTTGGATTGATTCGCTGTGCGAACTTGGTGATTCTAGTCATAATTGCTGGCACTCCTTCAATACTAAAGTCGTTGACTGGCTCAAAGGCTGTTGTAGTAGCTTTATCATCATTTGTAAGATATTTAGGCTTCCAAGCCAAGGTGGACAAGGACCAAATGAGTATATGTGAAACATCCGCTGACATCAAGGTTTCCACTCGGGTAGGACATGCAGAAATATGCCGACCCACACAAAAATCAGCTTTAATATTCAAATTATATCTTGCTTTAATGAACTTCTTTTCATTACGAAATTGTGCTGCTGCAGAATGTCCCACAATCATTATCAAAGTCATTTTTATTAATTTATTACAAAAACAAAGGGAATAAATAAGGGAAAAAGCAATTAGGTCAGCAGTTTTGCTTTGACGCTGTTGACACTGTTGCTGTACCTGTATAAAATAAAATATATATCGATTAATTGAGATCACGAATATTCATATAGTACCTGAAAAGGAAGTTTATTCATTAGGCATAATCACAGAAACAAAGAAAAGTAAATAAAATATGTAATGGTACATTATTCTTTTCAAAATTATTTGAAATGCATTAGTCTTGGCTTGGAACACGATGTTAAGTTGTTCCATACATGTTCCAAACTCTTTTTAATGTATTGCTTTGGGAACACGATGTTAAGTTGTTCCATACGTGTTTCCAACTATTTTTAAAGTATTTGCTTTGGGAACACGATGTTAAGTTGTTCCATACGTGTTTCCAAATTATTTTTAATGTATATGCCTTGGAAACACGATGTTAAGTTGTTCCATACGTGTTTCCAAATTATTTTAATATATATGCCTTGGGAACACGATGTTAAGTTGTTCCATACGTGTCCCAATTTATACTTAATACATTTGCTTTGGGAACACGATGTTAAGTTGTTCCATACGTGTCCCAATTTATACTTAATGCATTTGCTTTGGGAACACGATGTTAAGTTGTTCCATACGTGTTCCAAATTATTTTTAATGCATTTGTGTTTTTGGACACGATGTGAAGATGTTCCATACGTGTTTTCATTTCATCATCATTTCCATGAGTCAATCTCATGTATCCCACAAAAATTATTTTGCTTTATGAGAATCCTGTAGAAAGGGTATGGTTTACCGTCATGTCATTTACAACATTCCACCATAAATCATGCGGCTTACTACCATTTCCTCTACGTACCTTTTTCTAATTTTTTTACATACCTCTACGACAATACTACAACCAAATTACTATTCTAATACCAATTTCTAACTACTGCTCTAAGACTACTAATAATACTATTAATGTTGAATAGTATTCTTTTACTAGTATGTACTAAAATAAAATTCTAACTAAATTTAAAGTAACCTGGATCGCCTTCTTCGGCGAATATACTCCAGGGGTGTATTCATAATATAGGGCAAATCACTTACCGGACCTTGACTCCTGGTAACACGGGGTTGTTGTAGTAATTCAAGCTCATCATCACTGAGCTCTACCAGTGTAAAAGCACTATCATCAAGACGTACATTTAAAGAATCACCCAAAAATTCTCCTATAATACGGATAGGAGGTATGGGAGTCGTCAGTACAGGCGACGAGGACCGAGTTAGGGGATATCTCTCCGAAAACGCATCGGCCTGTGATGGAGGAGTAAACCCATAGAACTCGGTGCATTTGGAACTATCAGAGCTATCAAAATTTGGAAGATTTCCCTCTTCTGAAAGGGTAAATAATATTTGGTCATTCTTTCTCTTTTGAGTTTCCTCTGGAGAGTCAATCCACTCAGGACTCGGTTTATCCAGAAAATAGGAAACTGACAGGAAATTTTCCTGTTCATTTCTTTCCAAAAGAGGGTCACCTTGGTCCTTAAAAACAAGGTCATCAGAAGGTGCATTAAAAGGGAAGGGTGATGAAGATACTCCAGGATACATATCATAATAATCAAGCGTAGGAGTGGAGATACCCATGTCTAAAACCCCAATAGCATTAGCGTCTGGTATCCTTTTCGACTGATCCTCTGTTTCCAAAGAAACCACAGATTCTGTTACTTTACCTAAATGTGTAGGAGATACCGGTGTTTCCTCCAAAGGTAAATTGAATCTAATCCCTCGGATTCGAGGCTTATGATAACCCGTTTGCAAATCAGACCCTACTTTTATGACAGAACTGGTTTTTATTTGGGAAATTTGTGCGGAAAAATCAGGCAATTGATTATACTCTATAACGGATATAGGGTTAAACTGAAAGAACCCTTCAAAATCCGCTTCTTGGTCTCTACTTTGTTCATCGTCATTAAACAATAAAGTATCACAAGGAGATTCCCTGATTTCCGAAAATCCCTCAACATTTTCAGATATGTCGTCGTTCCCATCCACCGAAACCTTATCCTCATAAAGGATTTCCTGTTCTTCAGAAAAGAATGCTTCACTGATTTCTTTATGGCGAGCTAAATATTTATGTAAATAATTAGGAATATCTGTCCATTCTCTTAAATGCGAGAAATGAACCTTTTGTAATCTACTGTGGGGGTTATTCAATCTGCGGATGACATAAGTTACCTTATTTGGATTAACTTCTGTGACCACAAAAGGACCCTCCCATTTATTCTGGAATTTCATTATTGTACTTGGTCCAGTTCTAATAACTTTCCGGGCTACTTTCTGCCCGATCTTATATGGTTTGAAATTTACACTACCCTCTTTCCAATATTGGGGAAAGGTGTGGGCAGGCGAATGGGACTTTTGTAATAGAAAGTCAGAAGGAGACATATTTAAAGCACTGTGAGACGTATTATTATAAATTAATATCGAAGAAGACAGCTCTTCATCCCAATTTGCAGGCTGTTCCATTACTAAACATTTTAATAATTGAATCAAACTACGATTAAATCTCTCGCAAACTCCATTACTAGCAGGATGAAGGGGAGAAATTCTAATGTGTTTAATGTTGTGCTTTTGCAACACCTGTTGAAATATATGAGAAGTAAACTCTGTCCCGTTATCCGTGAGTATACGATTAGGAACTCTAGGTATAAATGGAAGAATTTGATGTTCCAACTTTTGGGAAACTGTTAAACTGGCTTTGTCAACAATGGGAACAACCGCTACCCATTTAGAATAATGGTCAATGAAAACCAAACAGTATTTGTTTCCCTTGAAAGTTTTTGGAAACTGCAACAAGTCCATTGCACATAAATCAAAAGGACAGTCAGCCAAAATCTTTAACATCGGAGGAGTAATTTTTGAAGAATAATTTTTTTGCATTTGGCATACCGGACAGCAGCGAACAATGTCCGAGATTACCTGATTTACTCTAGGATGCCAAAACTGCTTATAGATTAACTGAAGCAATTTATTACGGCCAATGTGGGCACAAGATACATGAAGACCCAAAGCTATATGCATAAGCAGATCCAAAGAAATCAGGTATAATAATTCTCCAGATACCGTTCGATAATATAAAATATCATTTTTTAGTAAAATTTGTGATTTGTACATTTTATACTGTTTATGTACCTTTTGCCAGTCAAATGCCTGGTTAGGCTTCTGGAACCCTTTCAATAAGAATCTAAGAGTTTTATCATTAGACTGGTCATACAAAATATCACTGTCATTAATGTTAGTATCAGCAACTACTAAATTTTTAATTATAATCGAATTCGCCAGCGGTGAGGAACCCTGTTGAATCTTGATTCCATCTGCAACGACTATCATTTGAGTATCATGGACATAGATCAACTGTTGCCGAGCCATATCAGGCAAAAAGTGATTTTCTCTAAGAGCTGGAGTCCCCAAAATCAAAGGATGACCTACCATATATCGTTGAGGAACTATAAAGAATAAGGATGGCTGGGTCCGGAATCCCCTTTGAAAAGTTAAGGTCAATTCGACGTAATGGGTAATAGGAATCCGTTCATCCCTCCCAAATCCACTAATAGCCTTCACCCCTACCTTTGCAGAAGGCCGAAGTTCCTCATTTTTTTCCAACAAGGGAATCACTTCAGAACTCACTAAATTTACTCCGGCACCGCTATCAACAAGGCAATCATAGCGTGGGGTACCAAGATCACCCAAAGTAACACAAATGATTAATGGATTGATATCCGCTTGACAAAGGTGTATAGGAACAATCATATCTTCATCTATGTCCAGAGGGTTGTTAGGGGTTGATTGGTTATTATTTTCTGCAGCAATATCCCTCTCTTGACCTATTATGTTTTTCTGTACAGCACATAAATTTTCGGGAACAAATGGAATATAATTATCACCTATTCTCTCATAAGCAACATGGCCAGCGTCTACAGAGTCTTGAACAGAATCCCTCTCCACAGGCTGACTCACTTCTGTGGGGACCAAGAGTTTAACGACTCGATTTTAGCTTCTTCCTTTCCCTTACACTGACCCTCAAAATGTGATTTCCAACAATAATCGCAAGGGTCTAGATATGGCCGAGAGGGAAGAGGTATTTTTCCTCCCTGGGGAACAGATGGAGATGCTGGGTTTGTTGGTCGAAAAGTTTGGGAAGATACCTTCTTCACAGCCCCAGTAAGATACTCTCGTGGAGCTTTGGGAACTGACGAATCCTCTGTGTTCCCGTTTTGTCTTGGGGGTGTCCTATGGGTACACTTCATTCCCGGGTGTGGTCCACCACAGAAAGGACAAACAGTTTTGTGGGGTTTTAATAGGGACGATGGAGGAAAATTCCGCGACCTGCATTCCTCTCTAGTATGGCCCTTCCTCTTGCAAAAACTACAAATCCCTAGGTATGTGTAGCAGTCGCTCATTTGGTGGCCTCTCTTTTCGCAGTACTCGCACACGATATTCCTCCGATTTTCAGGATCATATCTAGGAGGGTTGTCACTATTCCTATAGGTGCGAGTCTGAGAATGCTTTCCATTGTACTGGGGATTTTTGTGACTTTCTCGATAAGAACAAGAACCAGTGGGTCTTTGTGGATGACTATCAACATACCGTGGTGATGATGTCCGGTGACTACTTTCATCTTTTGGTTTTGTATCGCTTTTCCCTTTACTTTGGAAATTTTCCATCCACTTAGGGAACATAGTATCTATTCTGATAATACTCTCTAAGGACTCATTAAGGTTTTCTTTGGGTGTATTAGATCTCTTGTGGTGCACCGGTTTTTCTACTAAATGATGTGAATTATATGAGGACTGGGCAATGGAGTTGGGAAACTCAGTATTGTCAACCTCAAGAGAGTCGGCATACCCTACAATTTTTTCCCAAGGTGTTCTGCCAATGTCATCTAATTCTTTCATTTTAATATATTCTCTGACGCTCTTCTCTATGTATGGAGGAAGACTACATAAGAATGCTGCACGCAAAGTATCATGATCACGCATATCCTCTCCACGATATGCTCGTCTGGCCAAGCGCTCCAACCGGAGAGCATACATGCGGATGCTTTCTCCTTTATGTCGTTGAGCTGAATGAAAAGTCTGGAGCCTATACTCATTCTTGCGCTTTTCTTCTCCCTTATACCAACTAAGAAGAGTGTCTCTCACCGAAAAATAGTCACGATCGTCTTTCACGACCAGGTCATATAATTGCAGAAACCGGCCTTCAAGTTGCCTGCCCAATAAGCGCAACCATTGGTGATGAGCTTTCGGGTAATGGAGACTACAATAAGCCTCAAAGTCTTCTAAATAGATGTAAAGGTCCTGATCGGCCTCATATTTGAACTTACCCGGGTCCACTACTTTAAGTTTCTGAGAGTTTTTGACGAGTTGACTTAATAAGAGTATAGCCTCTTCCAACAAGTCAAGTTTTTTCTTCATTTGGGGACCGGTATACATTGAGGGATCATCAGGTTCGAATACTCTAGAAGGTCTACTATAAGAGGGTTGAATCAATGGGTGATGAGATTGTGATAAAGGAGTGTCGTAGGTTTCTCTCAAGGGTGGTATCACTTTACGTTCCATATCAAACCCAGATACTCGGGAATATCCTGATTCTTCAGGTACATTGTAGAAAGAGTTTCTTTGATATTCTGAAAACTCACCATTATCCCGTGCTACTAAGTTTCGACGGGATCTATCCTCTACTAAATAAGTTTTCTTCATTACTGAAGGTTTATCATAATAATCATTTCTAGTTGTATGCTCAGGAACATTCCGACGATTTAATGACAAGTTCTTTAACAAACGAGGATGATCTATACTTCCCTGATAAGGATCATGGTCATGGGTGTATACATCCTGGGTTTGTTTAGCCAGATGAGCAGCCTTTACTGTGTCTCTATCTTTAATTAACTTTGTTTTTAATGCTGTCAGCTCAGAAATGGAAAATAATCCATCTCTATCAACAGGAACTGTACGAGCTACATCTATTCTATCTGGTTTACTTGTTATATTTCCCAGATCTCTCTTGTCTTGTATTTTTTTATCATTTTCGCTTTCAGCTTCCACGTCCAAGGCAGAAGTCAAAGCTAAATTTGGATCAACTTGAGATTCATGCTGACCAGTTTGATGGAGGAGTTCCAATTTCTGCATATCCTGGATAACCGAAGGACTTAAAGCAGACTTATCTCTTGTATCCTCTCCTTCTGGTTTTTCAGCCATTTTATTTATTTTATTTTATATCTACGACCACAAAAGGGTATGTACTATATAAACTAAATACTCTAGACCACGAGTATTATCTACTAATCTACTAATATACTATCAATGCTACAAAGCGGTCCACACACTCCAAAACACGAGTGTTTTATGATGACCGAAAGCTAGAAAACTACAAATATAAGGGTTTGAACAAAGTCACAACCCGGCGCAACTCACTCAAACAGGAACAAACCAAGTCCCTGTTCGGGCGCCACTTAAATTTATATTTATGTGGAGGAGAGCAGAGCAGGAGGGCATTTGAAAAAACTTTAAAAACTACTACAATTTAGACAAAGGATTAATTAATCAGGTTTTTTACCTTCTTTCTATAAGCTCTGCAATCCTGGGTTAAATTTAAGATGAGAACTCATCTATACATACAATAGGTATTAATAAATTATTTGTTCTAAGATAAAATACATCAATTTATCCTACCTGTACATTAAAATTGATGACTGGAGATATTCTCAAACTCGTCATCCATGCAATTGATATACGTCAGGGAAAGCCATTAATTTTTCTCTTACGGGAGTTCTCTCATGTCACGGGACTTGGTGATACTGCCTGACCGAATTGCTTAAATGGGTTGTGAAGGGATATTTTATATTATATTTATAAATAAAAGTTAATTAAGAAGGGGAATAATAAACATAACATAAGAATCGATTTTAATAAACTATACCAAATTTATAAGGTAAACATTCACTACTATCGAGTGAACAACAACATGAATGTAAGGCATTTACCACACATCAATTACTAAATAAATAAATAGTTCCACTTTTTATAATAATAAGCTTGACGAAAGGCAAGCAGAATAATTAACAATCTGACTACAACAAAACTACAAGTACTATCACAGGACTTGGTTCTAACTTTACAAGATTGTTTCTAATGCCCAACATGCAACTAAGGTGGTACTATAGAACATACACTCAAGATATATAAACTTAGCTTTAAAGTATTTGTAAAATATTTGGATGAAGACAATTATTATTCTAGTATTATAAAGTAGGACATTAAGCAGTTAATGAAAGTTTCTCTTCTCGTTTCAGCATTACATCACTCTGTTTGCTTCACATACTCATTCCAGGAAAAACCAACAAAAAAGAAAAACCTAACAATAAAACAATTGCATAAATTAATTCATATATTTAGTAGTTCATATTGATTGTTTTTAATAATGCAATTGTCCAATAACTTACCCCTATACTTGTAATGTTAAGCCGGGGTTTTTCTTTATTTTCAGAATACTTTAGTTGTTACACCAACTCAACGAGCTTTGTCAACACTGCAAACAGTAAGTACACATTGTTTTAAGTTTTATCAATTACCTTTTTCCTGCTTATATAATATTTAGCGTTTTTAGAATATTTTATTATTAATTAAGAAACCTTTAATAATTTACAACCTGATTATAGTTACTAACCTTAACCACTAGAAATTTCAGTTTGTGTCAACTTTTTCACTATTTCCATCAGTAAGATTTTTGTACTTTATAATTTGTCTTTCTTCCAGATTTGTGATTTATTTTATAGTCCGTGATAAATCACATCAAATTAATAAACTTAACTTTAGAAACTTTTAGATTAAATAGATTAATTAATAACATAACATTTCACATCATCATCACATAAGAATAAAATGCTTAATAAGAAGAAATTACATATTAAATAATAAATGTTAAGTTCAAAGTGTTTGAAATAAATACATACATAAATGATTACAGAGAATTTCCAATCGGAAAGTCTCTCATTTTTCCTTAATACTAAAACAAAACAAACCACCTGCATGTGTTTAAATCCCCCTTACATATATATATATATATATATATATATATATATATATATATATATATATATATATATATATATATATATATATATATATATATATATATATATATATATATATATATTATATTGAATTTTTAGTTCCAGCTGTTATTAATAAAAAAAATTCTTGAATCAAATTTTCTTTTTATCTTCGAAGTACTCTTTTTTTTAGTATTTATGAAATGTAGATAAGTTTTACAGTTGTCACCACCACTCATGGGCAGAGCCCTATTCAAGGAGGGGTGTAGTACGTACAGAAATTTGCCCTCTAGCGCAAATTACACAGATGAGGATAGACGCAGGCTTTAAAGTGAGTGAGATTAAAATATAGTAGGAAACACAGAAGGTGGAAGAAAATTCCACAGAACAGAAGTGGCAGGAAAGAAGGAAGCACCTCAGCGAACTAGCCTGGAGTTACCAATATCAACACAAAACTCGTGTGCAGATACAGCACCTCTTGTGCTATATTGATGTCGTAAAGGTGGTGTTATGAGAGTGATAAGTTCCCTCGAGCACTTGCTGCTGCAGTACCTATAGAATAGAGATAAAGCACCAACATCGCACCGCAAAGAAAGAGGGTCAAGTGAACTGAAAAGTACAGAACAGTTTATAAGCCTTTTGGCCTTTGACTCGACCCTGTCCAAAAGCTGGGTGAAACTAGAGCCCTCCCCCCCCAGATATGAAAACAGTACCTCATACAAGGGCGGATAAGACCCTTGTATAGCTGGAGTAACTGAGAGGAGGAAAAAAAGTCTTGCAGTCTAAACAGAACTCCCAGTTTCTTTGAGGCCACCCTAGCAACCGTTGTGATATGAGGTTTCCAAGACATTTTTTTGTTGATGTTAATTAATGCCAAGGATGTTTATATTGTCAACAGGAGAGACGAGAGAACCGTCGAATGAGATAGGAAAGTTAGAAGGTGTTTTAGAGAGTGAGATTTAAAGAAGTTGAGTTTTTAAAGAATTGAATTACACAAGGTTGAACGACCCCACCTGAAAATCCTATCCAGATCAGCGAGAATAGAATCGGAAAGATTAAGACAAGAGGCAATTCTAGAAGTAAAAGAAGGAGCAGAATTGAAATGAGTTGAAGAATGAAGGGTCGAGTCATCGGCATATGAGTGGATAGAGTTAGATGTGCAGGTGAGAAGATCATTAATGAAAAGTAGGAATAAAGTAGGAGATAATTATTATTATTATTATTATTATTATTATTATTATTATTATTATTATTATTATTATTATTTATAATAGGTGCATTTTCTTATAAACTTGTTATAGTACCTATAATTTATCTTGTTTGTTTCAGTTGGTGCATTTTCGATTAAAAGTGAAAACGGCCGTTACCTTCACTAGGAGAGTACTAAAAAGACAGTGTAAAGCGCTGAAAGAAAGGAAGGTGGGAAAAGCTTATTCGGAAGATAAAATTAAGACACATATAAAATATCTTGAAGATCAGGTTACAGCATTGATGTATTATTATTATTATTATTATTATTATTATTATTATTATTATTATTATTATTATTATTATTATTATTATTATTATTATTATTGTTATTATTATTATTATTATTATTATTATGAGGGGAAGCTTAGATTAATTTACAAATGTCAGTATTTTAAAATTTGATTTAAGATGATATTTTGTCCAAAGTATCAAACTCTCATCCAGGAAAATTTTCTAGAGTTGATGCAAATGAAAAATATTTAATAATTTACTTTTTTTTTTTTACTATTAACTTTAATTTTCACATTAAATTAATGTATGAAATACGAACCTGTTGAGTATTTATCTTTATAAAAAAGCCAACAATATTTTTCTTAATATAGATATACCCATTTAATATTGAAAGTATTCGTGCCCAACCAGGAAAAGAAAGCATCACTAATCCCATTATATGAAAGATATAACTAAAAGTAACAATTTTAATAGATTTTAAATGATACAGTATATATATATTACAACTACAACTATAATTACCTTCATCTATTTCTACAATTGAAAAAATTTCAAAGTATGGATTTTATTATATTCATATTTTTACTATGATAAATGATCAATTCTGAGAAGAGTAGTTCTCATTTATTTTAATTTGGTTTGTATTTTAATTTATTTTCCAGACTTTTACTCCCGAAGACATAGGGAAGTTTGTAATTATGGTGCAGAAGCCATTAGCTGCCGTCTTAAATGATGTAAGTTTTTCCTTTTTTTTATATACTCTACTCGGTGACTAATTTGTTATGTTATTTTATGAATGTGTTGTGCTAATTACTTAATGATGGAAATATTGTTGTTTTTTGTTTTTGTTTTTGTTTTTTGTATTTGAGTGGAATAAGGAAAGAAAATCTGCAATGGTATAGTTATGGAGAGGTAAACTATCTTTAGGTAATCACTTAATTATTAGAATAAGTAGTGGTAATAGTTGAGTTTAGCTCAGTCTGACGAAATATCAATATTTTTCTCCAATAATCATTTTTTTTTATAATATCTTTAGTGTCCATGTAAGAGGACTAAAAACCCGCTGACAAATCTCTCTCATATATAAATATATTCCCTCTACCCAAAATTTTTTTTTTTTTATTTAAATTCAGAAAATCTGTCTCTTCTTAACAAAACTTATCATAACCTTACTTAATTTTTGAGCGCAAAAAGAAATAATATATGAAAACACTGAATTACGCTCCTTATAAATTATCGTAATTGTGACAATACCATGTGGCAGCGTTGCTTCAAAATATAAATTTTTCCAGATTGAGCTAAATTCAAACATTACCTAAGTAATTACACAAGGGCGTCAGAGAAAGGCAGTGAGAAGAGACAGAATGAATTAACTACCCATTTTCACCTATACAACATAATTTATTTACAACCTAAATTTTTATTGCTAATCATGTGACTATGCTATTTAAGCAAACAGAATAAGGTTTTTTACATTTAATTGCAAAAAAAAATCAATAAATAATTAATTAAATAAAATTATGAATGTAAAATAAAATGTATTGAAATGTAAATATAAAATAATAGTAAATATAAAATAATGAAATAAACATTTAAAAATGTCTGTATTTAAAAAATTTATTTTGGGATAATGACAATAAAAGCCTTATGCAACAAACCGCCTAAACCACAAACCCTCTCGATGTACAGTAATAGTTACACTTAATGTGATCAGCACATTTTACAGTATCATATGTCATTCTTATTTAATTTTTTTTTTTTGACGCATCCCAAAATCAGTAAATGGGCTACTTTCCTTTCCACACTATTCTTTAATCTTTTCATATCTGTTTTTTCAAGCCTATTCTACTCTATCAGATTCTTTGAAAGAATTCACAACCATCTTGCATGAATAAATCACGTACTAGAGAAATATCATTTTATAAAATAATGGCATTTGCTTAAAAATCAGCCATCACAAATTAAAAGCACAGACAAACTTCAAACTAAACAAAATTACACCTCTGCTTATATACATATATTTAAAAAAAATTACATGTATTATTTATGACACTCATTACCTTTGCATCTCATTCCCAGAACACTATAGAAACTGGAGACAAAATATTAAAAACAATCCATTAAATACAAAAACAATTTTGAATACAAGCTTATTGTATGAGGTTTTGTGTGGCGAATCTGAAGAAAGTTTGAGATGATTGGTAGAGGGTTTTGGTAGGGTGTGTAAAAGGAGGGGTTTGAAAGTAAATGTAAATAAGCGCAAGGTTATGGTAGTGAGTGAGGAAAGTCCACGTTGTGAAGTTATTTATGTTAGATGGTGAGCAATTGGAACAAGTATCTGAGTTTAAATATTTAGGATATATATTGGATGAAAAAGAAACAGATGATACAGAGTGTAGTAGGAAAGTTATGAATTGTAGGAAGGTGGCTGGTGCAATTAAATCCTTGGTGGACGTGAAGGGACTAAGTCTTGCATAGGGTATGCTGTTACCTGTGTTGTTAAGGTATAGTACTGAAACTATGGTCTAGAATAAGAGGTATAGATCTAAAGTACAATGTGTTCAGATGGACAATCTTAGGGGCGTGTTAGGTGAGAAGAATTGATAAAATGAGGAATGAACGCATTAGGGAGTTGTGTGGTTTGAAGAAAGGATTAAACGAGAGAATAAATAAAAGTATATTGAGATGGTTTGGTCACATGGAAAGGATTGGTAGAGGGTTTTGGTAGGGTGTGTAAAAGGAGGGGTTTGAAAGTAAATGTAAATAAGCGCAAGTCGGTTGGTTTACCGGATGTATAGTGGTGAGTGTACTGGGAATCGACCAGCTGGGAGACCGAAGAAAAAGTGGATTGAGTCATAAAGGAATGCCTGGAGGAGAGGAATGTGAGTTTGGCAGAAGCGTGAAGAAAGGTGCATAATAGGAGTGAATGGCTGGTTTTTGTGATGGGGGTATGGTTGTTGCCCACCTGGGCCAAGGGATGAACCCTACATTGAAGAGACGCCATAGTGAGGGTCCGTTGCGGTCCCGTGAAGCTGTAGAGTGGATTTTTTTTACTGCGGCGGGTTTTCACTAAAGGGTATAAAAGGGGCGGTAAGGCTGGGCTTTCTTTTCGACTTGCGTCATATTCTTCTACTACTTTTCTGTTTCCAGTGCATGCTACGCTCCTTACCCCAGTCTTGGGGAGAGAAGGTGGGTGGTGATGATGATAATGATATATTCCCTTCTTTCCGATCGCCAGTATGGCTTTCGGCGTTCGAGGTCTACTGGCGATATACTTTCCTATCTAACCGATTTATGGTTTTCCCCTCTTAGAAACTACGTGAAGACTTGTGTAGTGGCGCTTGACATATCCAAAGCATTCGACCGGGTTTGGCATGCGTCACTGCCTCCAACCTCCCTTGCCTCTTTGCTTACTTATGTTTAGCTTTCTCTCAAATCGCCAATATCGGCTGTTGGGGCGACTTCTTCTTTCTGTCACCAGTGGTGTTCCTCAGGGTTCCGTCTTATCTCCTACTTCTTATTCCTACTTTCTATTAATGATCTTCTCACCTACACATCAAACTCTATCCACTCATATATGCCGACATGACTCAACCCTCTTCATTCTTCAACTCATTTCAATTCTGCCCCTCTTTTACTTCTAGAATTGCCTCGTCTTAATCTTCAGATCTAATCTCGCTGATCTGATAGGATTTCCGGTAGGGTCGTCTCAACCTTGTGAAATTCACTTTAAAAACTCAACTTACAAATCTCCCTCTAAACACCTTCTAACTTTATTATTTCTTTCGACGGTTTCGTCTCTCCTGTTGACCATATAAATATCCTTGGCCTTAACATAAACAAAAAATGTCTTGGGAACCTCACATCACAATGGTTGTTAGGGCGGCCTCAAAGAAACTGGAGTTCTTGTTTGAATTGCGAGACCTTTTTTATTTCTTTCTCAGTTACCTAACTATACAAGGGTCTTATCCGCTTCTTGTATGGAGTACTGTTCTCGTGATCTGGGGGCTCTGGTTTCACCCGGCTTTAGACAGGGTCGAGGCAAAAGGCCAAAAGGCTTATAAACTGCTCTCAGACTTTCCCAGTTCACTTGGACTTCTATCTTTATGGTGCTGATAAGCTGGTGCTTTATCTCATTCTAAAGGTAGTTTAGGTACGCAGCGGCAAAGTGCTCGAGGGAACTTATCACCGCGTATCACCACCTTACGACGTCCACGAGCACAAGGGTGCTGTATCTGCACAATTTGTTTTGTGTTGATATTGGTGGCCCCAGGCTAGTTCGCTACACAAGCTTCCTTCTTTCCTGTCACTTCTGTTCTGTGGAATTTCTCTCTTCCATCTTCTGTGCTTCCTGCTGTATTTAATCTCCTTCAGTTTAAAAGCCTGCGCCTGTGCTCATTTGTGTAATTTGCGCTAGAGGTGAATTTTGGGTGTAACAATACTCCTCTCTCGAATAGGGGCTCTGCCCATGAGTCATGTGGAAAACTAAAAAAAAAGATATTTATATATATATATATATATATATATAGTATATATATATATATATATATATATATATATATATATATATATATATATATATATATATATATATATATATAGTAGTAGGATGTAAATGCCTCGACATTTATATTCAAGCAACGTCCTGGGCATCTAGTCCACCTAAGCATCTTTAGAGGGCATTTGACATTCTTATTATATATATTATTATTATTATACATATACATATTATTGTTATTATTGGAGCATACTTATTACATATACATACATACATATACATATATATATATATATATATATTATTACATATTTATATGTATGTATATATATATATTCTTACATATATATACTGGCATTTTTCTAGCTAAATTATTATGCCATACATATATATATATATATATATATATATATATATATATATATATATGAGCAGGAGTATATATATGGGAGGACAGAGAGTGGAATATACATACGGTATATATATTACATATACATACATATACATATATACATACATATACATATACATATATATACATATTATTATTTTACATATTACATATACCCATACATATATATTAAAGAGTTATTATGAGCATATAGATACATATATATATACATATATATATATATTATACATATTATTATTATTATTATTATTACATATACATATAAGGTTTTGAATGAGAATAAGGAATCTGCTTAGGATAATAAATAGGGATGGTGCTGTTGCTGATGAAATGAATGTGAGGGGTGTGGAGGGAGCACTGAAAATCTGCATAACATTGGCACTAATGAAGAGATGATGGTGAATGTGTTGGTTTAATGGTACAAGGAGGAATAAGTATTTTCGGGATGGAGGCTCAGAAAGGAAGAAGATTGGGTAGAGGAGAAAGTTGAAGAATGGTAACTGTAGGTATAGATGAAATTACTGTGAAATGTTGAAGAATGGAGGCGAGATGGTGATTGATTAGATTTGGAAGCAATGTAAGCGTTTAGGGAGGGCATAGTTCCGAGGATTGGAGGACAGCAGTAATATATGGGTAAGGGGGATAAGATAACAGTAGGAATTATAGGGGAATTAGCCTATTGAGTGTGGGAGGATATAAACTGGCATTTTGGTCGAAAAGAGTGAGTTGAGTGACTGAAGGGCTGATTGGTGAAGAACAAGGCATTTAGAAGCGGTAGAGGGGATGTGTGGATAAAATCTTACATTTGAAACAAATGATGGAAAAATGAGACAGAAGAAGAATAAATTGTATTTAGGTTTTATGGATTGCAACAGGTGTATGATACATTAATATGAAAGCTCTGTGGCAGATGCTACTGAAATATGATGCTGTTGGTAGGCTCCTGAATGGAATCAAAAGTATGTATGACGTGATAGAAAAGCGTGTGTAAGAATAAATGGTATAAAATGATTGGTTTAATATATTAGTAGCCGAGTGAGGCAGGGATGTGTTATGACTCATTGGTTATTCAATTTGAGTACGTGGATGGGGTTATGAAGAATTAGAGGTAGGGGTGGCAGGATGGTGTTAGAATAATGGAGAATGGAAGAGGAGTGGAGGGTGTCTCTACCTATTATATGCTTAATGATTTGGTTTTGTGTAAGTAAAATTTGAAGAGTTTAGGAAGATTTGTATAGAGATTTGCATTGGTGTGTAAAGGATGGGTTTGAATGCAAACGTAGATAAGAGTAAGGTTATGGTTGTGAGTGAGGGACAGTCCTTGTGAAGTTATGTTAGATGGTGAGCAGCTGGAATGAGTGTTCGAATTACACAAATAGTATATATTTGGATGAAAAGGAACTGGATGATGCAGACTGTAGTAGAAAAATTGTGATGGCAGGAAGGTGGCTAGAGCAATTCAATCTTTTGTGGATGTAAAGGGAATACTAAGTCTTGAGTGCGCTTTAGTCTTACATGAGGGTAAGCGTTGTTACCAGTTAAATTATATAGTAATGACTCAAAATGGCATCATGGGCTATTCGGGAATAAGAGGTATAGATCTAAAAGTACAATGTGTTCAGATGGACAATCTTGGAACGTGTTAGGCGAGAGAATTGATAAAATGAGAAATGAACATATAAGAGAATTGTGTGGTGTGAAGAAATTGGTAAATGAGAGAATAAATGAAATTACATTGAGATGGATTACCGTGGAAAGGATGGATGATAGTCGGCTGTTAAGCGGATATATGGTGGTGAGTGTGCTGGAATTGACAGGCTGGGAGGCCGAAGAAAAGTGGATTGAGCCAGTAAAGGAACAGCTCTGGAGGAGAGAAATGGTAGGTTGGAAAAGGCGAAGAAAGCGTTCATAATAAGAATGAATTCCGGGGTTTTGTGAGGGGTAAAATGTATCCTGCATGGATGAAGAAGTTATTGCATTGTGTTATATAGGTTGAGTGGTATATTGTTGGATTAAAGAGGTTGTGGAATAGAAAACAGTGTACAACTAAATGGCAATGTCATCATGGAAATAGTGAAGAGGGTGTCCCACAGGTTCAGTGCTGGGGTAAACCATTGTTCCTCATATACCTATATAAATGATTTAGACCAAGAACTTAAAATGTAAGGTTTCTAAGTTTGCAGATGATACCAAAGTGGCTACTTCCTCAGTAGGGAATAGTGAAGGATGTATAACATTCAAAGTGAGCTTGATAAACTTTTTGAAGTGGAAAATGAATTAATGAATTGTTAAGTTTACCACATCTGTTGGAAGGCCTCTCAAAGACAAGTTTTAATTACGATGTGAATGGGAATTGGCTTGAGTCTGTGGACCCCAAAAAAAAGATTTAGGTGTGATTATAAGCAGTAACTTGAAAGTAGCTAATCAGTGTTTGGGAGCAAGAAATAAAGCTAATAAGATGCTGGGCATAAATCGTAATGATGTTTACAAGAGCAAGGAAGTTATAGGTATCTTATCTAGGTTAGGCCAGTATTAGAGTATTGTGCACAAGTTTGGATCCTTTATTTAAAGACTTAGATATGCTAGAGAGAGCGCAATGTAGAGACACAAAAGTGATTTCTGGGTTTAAGGGTAAGAGCTAGGTGGAGAGGCTGAAGGAGTTAGGAATGTTTTCTGTAGAAAGGCAATTTCCTAAGAGGATATGATACAAGTCTACAAAAATATTTACATCTATTTATAATACAGAGGCCAATAAATTTCTTCTTAGTAGAGCACGATGGAGACCAGGGGCATAGTAAGAAAATTAAGAAGAAAGCATGCCATCTTATGTAAGAAAGCATTTATTCTGCAACAGGGTTGTTAAATTTTGAATTGTTTGCGAATGACTCGAGTGCAGCATTTAAGAAAGGATTGATAGGTATATGGATGGTTTGTGTCATATAGTTTATTTTAGTAGCCAAATTATCGGGTTTTTTTGTTACAGTAGTTATTAAGGTTAAACTGCATGTTACTATAGTTATTAAAGCTTGTAGTGTGGTTGGCGTGTACTTTAGCTATAGTTTTTTTTCTTTTAGTTGTAGACTTTGTGTATACTATGAAAGTTATTGACAAGCCCTAGGATGTTTTGGGGATTTTGCATGGGCATGTTTTAGACTTTGTGTATACCTATGCAAGTTATTGACAAGCCCCAGGATGCTTTGTGGATTTATTTGCATGAACATGTTGTTTGATGATTGGTTCTGTTGGCTTGACTGGGACAGTCTTGATACGCCCATGGCTTCTTACTGTCTTCTTATTTCTATTCTAATGTTTGACGAGATGCTATTGTGAGGGTCTGTTGCGATCCGGAATCTCTAAGGTGGATTTTCTGACTGTAACTTGCCCTCACTCAAAGGAAAGGGGACGGTAAGACTGTGCTTAATTTTCGACTTGCGTCATATTATTCTACTTCATTTTCTCTGCTTCCTGGTGCATAAGTTGGCACTTCACCCCAGTCTTGGGAGGGCGTGGTGATGATGACAATATATAAATACAAATACAATACATAATACAAATGCGAAAATGAAATAACTATATTTTGAATAGTTTTTTTCAAATGCTGTCAATAATTCATCTTTTACTGATAATTTTATAAATGCCCAGTTTATGGGGCATTTATGAAATGGACAAATGCCCATTTTATAAATGCCTGCCCACTGGGCATTTGCCCAGCGTACATCACTATATATATATATATATATATATATATATATATATATATATATATATATATATATATATATATATATATATATATATATATATATATTGAAGTGGCTTGCTTTTACCACTCTCAAAAAATACTTTAATAAGTTGGTTAACTGAATTATGAGAATAA
>JABUQX010031404.1:27500-52561 GCA_015478945.1 Trachelipus rathkii | reverse complement strand
TTACATTAGAACTTTCTGTTAAACTATATGCAATCATCACATCAGAACTTACGACTCATTTTTACAAACGACTATACTACCATTTAAAAGTACGGAATGAGTTTAAATTACTTGGAATAATATTTGAGGTAGTTGGTTAGACTTTTGGAGATTATATGATAGTTCAGCAATTTAAGAGTATATTTCCATGTACAAGTCTATGAGAACTTACAATGTTTTTTACGTTATTTCGGGCAACTAAAATTGTTAACTTAAAAGGAGAGAATAAAAGACACAAAATAACGTTCTACTATCTATATATACGCTGTGTAAGGCATATATCCCTATCTATCTATCTATCTATCTATCTAATCTATCTATCACTAATATATTATTTATATAATTAATATATAATATATATATAATATATATAGTATACTTATATAGTATAGTATAGTTCCTATCTCTATATATTATAAATATATATATATATATCATTCACTAGAATAGCGTGTGTAAGTAAATCTGTGTATGTAAGTAATTTGGGTGGAGTATGCAACTATTCGAGCGTAATCCTATATGTTTCCAAGTTTTAAAGTCATTGCTTCCTTTAACAATGTTGAATCCTTTAATTACTCTTCACATATTGTCTTTGCTACTGTAGATGAACTGTTCATCTTCCCATCTATCGTAAAGACATCTGTAGTCACATAGCCTTCATACCGGTCTTGATTTGGAAAAGTCACGCGATAGAGTTCAAAGCAGAGCAGTTTGGGTAACTTGAAATGTTTTTTACCATAGTCTCATTATACTTTATCATTAAAATTCAAACAAATATTCTTGTCAGTTCTCTGTTAATTCTAAGATAGCTTACCATCTTATACCAAGCATAGCTAGCCGCTTCATAGTCAGATAGGGATAATGTAAATGTATCACTTTAGCAAGGATGTTGTGCTAGAGATCTAATGTGGGCATCAATTCGTTTCTCACTAAAATCCTTTACAAAAAATTTTATAGAAATTTAAATAACAAATAGAAGATAAATATAGAATAAGAAACATACAATCAGACAATAAATAAAAAGAAATAATTTGAAGGTATAAAGATTTCAAAGATAAGGAGAGAGACCTCACGTATCTCGCGCGAGATAAAATCTTTTAAAACGAAACAACATATGATGAGCCGAGTTCAGTCTCTCTGTCGATCAAAAACCGGTCATCACACAAAATAGCGTTTGAAATGCTAAGTCGTACCAAGATTTTGCAAAGCAGTATCATTGTCTGAAACATCTTTTACTAGCTATTCTCATTACAGATTAGCCACTGTCCTAAACAATTCTTCGGTAAATGCGAAGGACACTACAAATATGTACGAACTTTCTTTGAGTAAAATATGTCATAATTTAACTATAACATATAACCTATTATATATATACGAGGTGTTTAAGTATAGTCCTATTTATAATTTTACTAGTATAGTATATATATATATATCATATATACTATATATAATATATATTATATTATATATATACTATATATATATATATGATATATATATATATATATTGATGGTTATCACTCGATCGCGTGCGAGTGTAACGCATCAGACTTTTATACAGCAAATCTCTGCGGAAAAGACGATCCCAGGTCGTTGGTCGAACGCGATACAAAATTCTTCGCTCCCGCCTGCATAGACTCAATTACCGACTCAGAAAAATCAAACCAAACAACAGCACAAAAGGCTTATCAACCACTATCTTATATCAAACTCTTCGACTTATCACTAAAAGAAATTTTGAATTAATTCAATATAAATTAAGTTGCGCGCACCGCCTATGACCATAGCACCTAACATATCATATATATATAATACACAAACATCATATATAATTAACTATCAACCAATATATATATATAGTTACTAATATATTATAAATATATATATATATTAAATTATATATATATAATTTATATATATATATATATATGTATATATACAAAGGCATTACGGTTCATAGGAGTAAAGAAGGAATCAGACACATACAGAGTCCAAAGCTATTTCAGAAATTTTAGAATAAATTATAACAACATTAATTATTGTAATTAATCATTCTAAGTTTATCAATTTTTCATTTGATTGTTAACCACAAATAGTATTGAAATACGATGTATTGTTTACTATTCGTTGGTCAGTTGCGACTTTTGTGTGTTACCGTGTGGTGTGTGTGTGTTTGTTGTGTGTGTGTGTGAAGAGAGAAATAGAAGAGAAGAGAAGTGAGAAGAGAGAGAAAGGAGAGAAAAAGAGAGACAAGAGAGAGAGAGCAGAAGAGAGAGAGAGAGAGAGAGAGAGAGAGAGCAGAGAGAGAGGCAACGTATATGAACACCCATATCATAAGTAAAATTATTAAAAATTCTTAAAAGCATCCTTTTCCGCTTAATAATCGAAATTTTTGAAAAAAACAATTAAAATTCTTTAAAAATATTTCAGTTGAAAATTTTTCAAATTCCTTTAGAAGAACTAACACATATCAGTATGTTAAATCCAACTCTCGAAGGGAGGCTTTTGAGCTATTATACTTCACACTTGAAAGGAAATTCGAAAGGACTAATAATAAGCGAAAAATATATTCTGTTTTATTTAAGTTTATCATTACAAGTTGAAATGTATGTGGAATAAATATTCAAATTAATTAATATTCCTAAGAAAACAAATATTGAAAATAAATGCAATAGTTTAAAAAATTAGTAATACCTGAACTCATCCTTAACAAGCGACAAATATGAGATGCTGCAGTTATTGAATTTAAACACTTACATTATATATACAATATATCATATATATTATATATATTATATAGCTAATATATATTATAGTATAATACGCCTATATATATATATACTCACTCATTATGATATGCTATTATATATATTATAGATTATCACTATAATAATATATAATAATACTATATAATATATAAATATATATCATATATATGATATATATATATATATGCTAGATTGTTTCCCCAATGACGCTAAGCCACACGCACGCCACTGATAAAAAATATATACATATAATAATATATAATAATATAAATCAATATCATATATATAAATATATATATTTAAATATAGTATACTATAATATATATATATATATGAATATATATAGACTGATATAAGTAGCATATAATACTCATATATGAGCACTAAAATACTGGCAAAAATTCACTCGAACAAGGTCAAAGAATACCCTCATAAGATAAAAAAAGAAAAATAACAAATGAGCTAAAAAAAAAAATGCGCCTTTACCCAGTAAGTTGACCACTATCATAAATTATAATATAATATATACAATATAATATATTAAACTATATAATACATATATATACTATACTAATAGTATATTAACTAACCTACAATAACATCATAATCTATATATATACATAGTACTATACAATATATATATATGATATATAAGAATACTATAATATAATATATATTATATAGATCTATATAATTATATATACTATATTCTATAATATATATATATCAGTATATAACTTTATATATAATATATATATATATATACTATAGAATATAATATATATATATATATTATATATTATATATATATTATATTAATATATATATATAATGTATATATATATATAATATATACATATATATATATTTATATATATACCCTTATATATATAAATAGATACAAAATTCATAGCGTATTCTTTCATTCTATAAATAGGATCATCATATACTCCACCTCAACTCAGATAATAATATACAACCACTACATATATAGTATAATATATATATATATATATAACAAAATCTATATCGTATACATAATAATACTACCGGTATTAAATATCGCGGAATTAAGACTATTATCTACAAATATATATATAAAAAAATAACTATATATATATTATATAATACTATATATATATAATATATATATACCTCTTATACTATATATATTATAATACTGGAGTAGACTATACTTATTATATCTATAGATAATATCTTCTTTACCCGTTATCATTATTCTCTCACTCATCCCCCTCTCATACTCACTCTCACTTACTCTCTCAATTCTCTTTTAGCATATAATATAATAATAAAAAATACTATCAGTTTATTCCACCTAAATCATTTTCAAGAATAATCTTTGTTCTCACCCGGAATATTTGAGTATATATATAAATAATAGAAAAATATAAAATTACTCAAATGTTCTTATCGAAGTAAATAATAAAATAATAATAAACCATTACTGTCTCCTATATTATATATATTATTACTATATACTCATAATAATAATCACAAAATAAATAACGCTTTAACTGAATTAAATTTATATGGAGTAATATTAGTAACAAAATATTAATATAAAAATAATCATTGTAAAACATAAAAAGAAAAATATGGAATAATAAATTCATAAAAAAAAAAAACACCTTTATAGGTTAAAACAGAAACCATTCCACTGCACCTCTCATCAATTATTATATTTTATTATAGTATTATTATTATTATTTTTGTTATTATTATTCTCTCATATACATTATTATTATAATCTCCAAATTACAGTTCATTCTCTCTTCATCTATTCAATAATAATTTATTATGTATTATTAGTATTATTATTATTATCATTTAAAATTTTCATTATTTTCTGATTTTCATTATAATGCAATCTAATCCATCTTCTTTTCCTTCCTCTCCATTTTTTCTGCAAACTATGTTCAAAGGAAAAATTAAAAATATTATTATTTATTATTATTATATTATCTTATAATATCATTATTCATTAGATTATTGTTATTATTATTATTTTATTATTATATTACTTTTATTATTAATTGTTCCATTATTATTATTCCATAACTTTTTCAGATATAAAAACCACAACTCGTGTACACCTAGCGGATTTTTTGGACCGTATTTTAGCGTATCGAGGTCAGCCAAGTGGGAAGGAGGAAATGGACAAGAGGGTTTTAACTCTGAAGATTCAAGGCAAGGAAATGAATGGAATTATATATTTTTATTTAATGTACTCAAACGTACCACAACTTAACAAGAAAATTGTGTGTTAAATTATGGGTAAAATTAGGAATTTATAATATATGATATATATATATATATAATATTATATATATATATATATATATATAGATATATTATAATATATATATATATACCATATATAATAATATAAAATAACACTCATCAGTATATATACTATCCTACCCATCTCACCCTCCCCTATACATCCACCACTATATATTTATATACCCTATATATATAATAACTAAATAAATATACACTAAATATAATAAGCTACTGCAACAACTGGGAGTTGTTATAGATTATAGTTATATATATATATATATATATATATAGTATTATATAATATATATATTTATATATGTATTATATACTACCTACTTGAGGAAGCGTATAATAACTAATCATTTTTCTCATTACTAGTATATTGTCAATCTTAAATTTAGTATCGTCAACAATTACGCCAAGCTCTTCCGGATCATGCATCCAAATTTTAATTATATCGTTTTTAAAACTGCCTTCATAAATGTTAATATATAGTATAATATATATATATATATATATATATATATAGTATATATATATATATTATATTTATATGATATATATATTTAGAAAATCTTGAGGTTAAACAACTGTTTAAAGGTTGCGATATACTTTCCTATTAACAGATTTATTGGTTTTCCGCCCCTTTAAGGAACTACGGGTAGAACCTGTGTGATGGCGCTTTGGACATATACGAAAACATTTTGACGGGTATGGCACGCGTGACTGTCTCCAAGATACCTCCCATATAGAGGTTTAACCTACCTTCCATTGCTTAACTATAAGCTCTAAGAAATTATCTTTCAACCGCTCAAACTCTCCCCCGGGTTGTATTGTTAATGCGGGACGGACATCATATTCATTTCTCTCTATATAGATAAATAGTGGCCATGTTCCATCACGCGCTCTCATAGTATATAAAACACCTCTCCCCCCTACCTTTAATGTCCTGCTATATTCATATTACCAATGATCTTCTCACTTGCACATCTAAATCTATCCACTAATATGCGCCTCGACATACGAATAAAATATAATAATCAATATAATAATCTCTGCTCCCTCTCGCTCTCCATCTAGAAGTGCCTCCTTGTTCTTATCTTTCGATCTCTCCTCAATATAACACTCCATCTGAAGAAAAATAAAGTTTGCCCCCGGTGGGTCTCTCCCAACTGTGAAAGTATCTTTAAAAATCCAACTTTCTACAAATCTCACACTAATATAAAAGAACACCTTATAATATCTAATCTCTTTTCGACGGTTCTATAGATTCTCCGTTGATAATATAAACACTCTTGCCTATAATATAACAAAACTCGTCTCCTCAAACCCCTCACATCACAAGGCAGCACGCGTCCCGCGCCTCACACCACAACTCGAGAGTTTCTGTTTAATAGACCGCCAAATATTATCTATATTATTTCTCGTTATATCTCCTACAAGGTTAGATCAACCGCCCTTGTATGAGAGTCCCCTTGCTATATAATATATGGCGCGCGCGCGCTCTGGTTTCACACGGCTCCCTCTGCAGCAATAAAAGCGCGCCTCCTCCCCAGAGCCCAAGGCCAAAGCCATTAAACTGTCCTGTACTTTCTACGCTCCTCCTGCACACCATACTATAATCATTACTCAGGGCGCGGATTAAGATTGCGTCGCTCCCTCTACTCCTTTCAATAATCACCGCTCAACAGAGCAGAATACATAGAGGGGACATATACACAATAGACAGATACCACACCTTTACGCACAAACATACAGTAGCACAAGGGAGATACTAGATATATACACAACATACTCCGCCGCTTTGTGTTGATATATAGCAACTAACAGACTACTCTCATCATAGACGGCTTCCTCCTTCCTGCCATTCTGTCTCTGTGGGCACATTCTCTTCCTCTTCTGCTGTTCCCACACACTCTCACCACCTATATAAGAGTCTGTGTCATCTGAAATATATATAAGAGAATATAAATAGAAATATATATAGAAGCGCGCGCTCTCAACACTCCCTCGTAATATATATACCTAGATATAAGCTCTGCTGTTACCGCTCTCGACGAGAGAGTGGACCTCTCCCACGCCCAGAAATTTCCCAATAATAACGGCAGAAATTACGCACGACCAAATAGACACAGACCCGCAGGACTTTTAAACTGCGGGGAAGAATTAAATTGTCGTAGAAACACAGGAAGATGGAGAGAATTCCACAGAAAATAGGTGGTGGAGCACCTCAGCAACTAGTCTGGAGTTGCTAATAGTCAACACAAAACCTAATATGCAAAGACACAGACCCCTCTCTCATACACGAGCAAACGCTCCTCGTCACGCTCGGTCGGTGACGCGAGTGGAAAGTCTCCTCGAGCATCTGCCGCTACGGTACCTCCCATTAGAAAAGAGATAAACAGCACCAACATCGCGCCGCTAAGATAGAGCGTCAAGTGAACTAGACACCGCGCGCTCTATAACCGGCTCTCTCCTGGCATACATGACCTCATACCTCTACTCCAAAAAGACCGTCGATAGAACCAAGAGCCACGCCTACCCACTCACTCGAGAGCAGTTACTCATTACAAGGGCGTTTGACACCCCTGTATAAGCTGCGCGTCACACACCTAGAACCAAGCGCAAAAACATACAGCGCAGTCTATACTAAGAACTAGAACTCTCACGTTCTACTGATACGCGATAAAGCGCACACCTACCGCCATGCCGTATCATCATGACTGAGCTTTTCTAAGGACATTTTTTACTCTTATATTCACAGCGACCAAAGAGTAGCTCCTCCTATATCTCATCAACCGGAAAGACGAAACACCGAGAACCTCGCCGAAGAGATAGGAAAGCTCTCTTAAGGTTCTTAGAGAGGATGAGGATTGTAGAGTATTGGGATATTTTAAGAAAGTAAGTTAATATTTCACCTTACGGTTGAGACGACCCACGCGGAGGCCTTCTATCCAGAATCAAGGTAGTAAAATAGAAATCGGAAAGATTAGACAAGAACGGCAATTTCTAGATGTAACAACGAGCGAGCAGCATGAAATGAGTGGAGCATACGCACATGAAAGGGGGCTTCGATTTTTGTTATCATTTATGATTAGTGAAGATAGCTAATTAAGATTCAAAAAGTGAGGATCGATTAATTTATATCTACTCCATTTCAGGAGTACGAGATAAGACACACGACATTCAAAAGGAAAACACCACTAAATTAGACAGAAACAAGAAGAAAAGGCATCGCCAAATTAACAACAACCGATATTGAACGATATATGAAAGAAAGCTAGACATACAAAAGCAAAGAGAAAAGTAAGGACGAGAAACCATATGGAGGGGAGCTTGGAGACAGTGACGCGTGCCAAACATCACAAAAATATATTAGACATATGTGACAGAGCGCCAATCACAGACAGAGTATACCCGTAGCTTCACCTCAGAAAGCAGGGAAAAAACCATAAACAAATGTGTTTATCATTGTATGAGGAAGAGCCTATACAGCCAATTTATAAATGAAATCTATGCCAGATAGTAAAATTATACTACATAATACTAAAGTAGTATAGAGGTTAACTATATAGTGTAATTATAAACTAAATATTTTAACCTCCCATGTCAGTTCATAGTATAAGAATATTAAAATAGTACTATATAATAATATATATTATACATATATACTATATATATAAACATATTATGTGTATGTATAATCGTTAACGATAATCAAATTAAAAATTGATAGATGATGCGACGAGGTTGCTGATTTGTATTGACAGATACTAAATTATTGAGTTACATACTACAGTAATAGACGAAAAAAGATAATATAATTATATAATATATATACGTTCTGCTATAAGATAAATTAGCATCAATAATACAAACAATACTATAATAATACCACGATATAATAAAATTAAACAATAAACATAATATCTCATAAATAAATATAAAAAATAACAACATAAAACCACCACCAACACTATATATATAAATAAAAAAATAAATAAAATACACTCACTAAATATCTCATAAATACTCTCTACAATATAATAATATATAAATAATATCAAATAATTAAATAACAATAATAAAAATTTATAATACTAATATATATAATAATAAAATATAAATATAATAACAATAAACAACAATATATAATATATATACCAACCCCCTCCAACCCCCTTAGTGATTTAACATTCACCTACTATTAATACAATAACCCCTCTCCCCTCATATCAAACAATATTACTATATATATATCATATATTCCTAATTTTTCACAACCTTTAAACACCTACATTGATTTGCTTTTAACAATGGATTATAATTAAATGAAAAAAAAAATATATAAATTCAATTCATTTCCTTTGGTCTTGAACATGTTCACATTGTAAAACACTCTTTGGTTCCACATTTACCTACCCTTCCCACCTGGCTGACCTCGATGACTGCAAAATACGTCAAAAACCGCTATCAACACATTGTTCACACCGAAAGTAAAGTAATAATTAATATAATCATAATAATAATAATCAATTAATAATAATAAAACCTCAATAATAATAATAATATATACTAAAGTAATAATAATAATAATTAATAAATAATAATAATAATACAATAAAATATAATAATAAATAATGATAGTCAATAATGAGAAGATGAAGAATAAGATAAAAAAAAATGAAAATTGAATTACAATATTGCAATTATGATAATAAATAATAATAATAAATAATAATAATAATAATAATAATATCAATGAATAATAATTAATTAAAATGAAAATATGTAAATATTAATTTTGTCCTTTCAATCCATAATACATAAGTAATAACAATATAATAAAATAATAATAGATAATAATTGATACTAAATGAAATTGTTATTACCCTTTCTTCCTTACTCTTAATATAAATTTTTTTTGCGTAGCCGGCAGGTATAATAGTTTATCAGATCCAGCTTTTCAATAGGATTATATCTATACAAATTTCGATAATAGTTATTTAATTCACTATTAACCCATATATATATTCTTAATATCTTTATATATATAGAATAATTTATATTATAGCTAATATATCACGATACGTATATATATTATATTATTAAATAATATATATGTAATAATTTAGATAGAGACATATATATATAGTTAGATTATATAATATATATATAGTAGTCATATTAATATAAATAACTACGTATAAGTCGAGCTCAGAGTAATAATATATTGATATATATATATTATTATATAATCATCATGAGCGGACATAAGCCCGATATATCAATATATACATAGATACCTATATCATGATATATCACAATAGCCTCTAGATTAGGAGATACTATATTTAAAGATGTACTATATACGTACTAAATAATTATATGGACGTAGTAATCATATGGACTATCCTAGTATATATACTATATATATATATGGTATATCAATATATAATAGCTATATAATTTAATATTATTATTAAATGATAACTATGTAAATGTGAAGTTAGAGTAGATATATGGATGGAATATAATGGATTTTAATTCCATATATTTTATATAGAGGATATATGTCATTGAATGCTAACTAAGCTCCACGTAGCTCGAATATGATGCACAGGATTAATATATATATACATATATATATTATATTATTATCTATATATATATATATATATATATATATACTATATATTATAATTATAATACGGCTATATAATATACCAAAATAGATCTTCAGACTAATAACTAATATATAACTATATATATAATATAATTATATATGAGAACTATATATCATGTATATAGTACTAGTAAATAATATATCTAGTAGATAGATATATCAGTATATACTATACTATGATATATATTATAATAATATATATTATATATATATATATATATAATTATTAATATATATATATATATATATATATATATATTTTATATATATATATAGTATATAATATATATTTAATATAGTATATATATAGCAGAAAGCCGGTATATAAATACATAGTAGTATATATATAGTATTATATTAGTATATATAATATATATATTATATATATATATATATATATATAGTATATTAATATATATATATATATATATTCAAATATACGTTTACAGAGGCGCCACTTTTTTTTTTTACCTCATTTTGTGTATTTTCTTTTTTATTTGTGTATGAGGTATTTCTATTTAACTTGTTCATAGATTTTTGCATTGATTTATTGCTTCATATAAAATAATAAATATAATACTATATATAATAACTCTCTATATATACTCACCCCAAATACCCTATTAGAAATATAACCTCTATAATCTATATATATATATATATTATAATCCACTTATAATTTGATATATTACTATATATCATAACTACAATAACTATATATTTGAGTGGCACACAAACCGTGCGGTGGATTACACACGGAAATGATTACATATCAGTGCATTTATATACTATATATATAATAAATATTAGATATCACTAGTATATAACTAATAAAGTATATATACTAGGATAAATTAATAATACCTATAGAATATATAAATATATATATATAATATATATATTATATATATAATATATATATATATATTATATATATATATATATATATAGTATAATATATATGTAGCTCTTAAATTGCAAAACCAACTGCCAGGGCCAAAAAAAAGTTGGGCACATCGCTGGTTGAAGATTTAGTTAGTATACTGAATTTTTTAAGAAACTATTGCATTTTAATTGATGTATGTTTAGATTCATGAAGAAACTTATTAAATTTATAATTTGAAGGTATTTATTATCTTAAATATGTCTTGTAATATTTTGAAGTTTGAAGGGTAATTTCTTAAAAGAATATATTTGCGTTCGATTTATGTACGTTCCTTCGATTTCTTTCAAAATGTGGTGAATGTATAGATAGGCTGCCAAAGGCTCTCGCGCCGGAGATGCAACCCCCCTCTGAATTCCAACAAACCCACTCAATCTAAGATACACAAACCCACAAGAACTCTATCTAACACTCCTCTAAGACCCCTCATTAAGCACACATATATCAAACAATTAAGCTAAATATATTTCTCAACGAACTATTGACTATTTTTAGCTCACATTTTTTATGCCAAAGCAAAGATAAGATTTAGCCTAAGGCAATCAATCCGAGACATAACTTCCCATTGATTTCTACCATTATAATTGCAAGATTTTCTACTGCCGGATTCATTCATCCGATGAAACCTCCTCTCTTACCTCACCTTTCTCTCTCTCCTTGTCTCTCTCTATCGCCTCTCGCCACACACACCACACAGCCAGAAACACACAAGCACCAGCAGCACACACACAAAGTTCGCAACATACGCTCACCATAGCTCGCATTCCGATTCAACAACCCCCTCCCCATTTATACTAATATTTGGCAGGTTTAACCACCAAAATGAAAATTGAATTAATGAGCAGATATATATATACTCTCTCTAATAAAACACTACGTTAGCATATATTCATATATTTTGAATTATCTCTCTCTCTCTCCGACTAGGGAGCGTATGCTTCCTTGTACTACCTATCCCATTATGCCTTTGTATACTCTCCACCAACCTCCTCTATCCTCTCTATAGCACTCCATACTTCATTATATTATATATAATAGTAATTCTCAATATGAATATATATATACCTATATAATAAAATATAATAATATAATATAAAAATATTATCTAATTAAAAATGTATAACTTTTTTCCCTCTCTCTCTCTTGCAATCACCATAATTTCTTTTCTCGCCAGTATAAATAATAAGAGTAATAATAGTTTTGCTGTTGTTTGCTTTGATCTTTTCTTGACCTCCCGAATAATTTGCTCGCCTCGCACCTCTCCGAGTCATCCGTTCCGGTAGCAACGAACCTGGGATCTCTTTATCCGCAGAGATGCGTGATATAAATTTTGATAGCGTTACCAGCTCACCAATCGAGTCACGCATAACACAAATACAGACTATAAATAATATATATATATGATACTATATAGATATATTATATATATATAGTATATCATTACTCCCTCTCCTCCTCTCCAATATATCTCTCTAATCTACTCTCATAATAAATACTAAATATCACCTAATATAAATAATATTACCTACTAACCTAGTAGCCTCTAGAGTTTTCAGTTTTCTTATGGCGACAATCTTGATCGTGTCCTTTGCCTCAACAATTTTATATTTTCGGATGCATATAAAGAATTTCAAGTGTTATCGAGTAAATAAATATAGCATCATATATAATGCAACCAATGCTGAAAAGATTTCCCTTCGACGAGTTCTGTCATGACAGCCCTTTCTATGACTCGACACGCAGAGCCGCATCGACTCCGTACTCTCCTGTTCTCTCTCTCTCTCTCTTACGCTCACGCTCTCTCTCACTCACTCTCTCAACCTTTATCCAACTTACTCTTCTTACTTCTGCAGCTCCTCGTTCATGTAAACTGTCTTTCTTTCTCTCCATATAATAGTAATTTCTATTATCACATTCTAATAACAACTTTATAGCAAAGGCATAGTTATGGAAAACCAACGACCAATCAGAAGCCCACATTTCATCCAGAATAGGAGGAAAAAACATGTGCAATTCTGAGTTTTCTAGATTAATTCCCGACGATACACATCTCAACAATGAAAGCGCGCAAAGCTTGATTCACAATAAGTTGATATAACAGAAGAACTAGAGAAGAAATATTTTGAATTTATAATGATCAAGTTATTAACATGACCATGATTAAGAACACTTTCAACGTCTATGGAAAAAAGAATGGAGTTTAGATTTTTTTCGAATTTTTCATCAGAGGTAGAAAGGCAATTTGGACAAAGATTTTTAGAAGAGGAAAGATGAACAGTTCATCACAATAGCAAAGAAATATGTGGTAAATGTAATTTAAACTATATTATTCAATTTTAAAGGGGCGAAAAAGAACATGTCTATGAGTAGAACAGCGTATCAACGAATAATGGTTAGACTTGATAAGTTGATACCCGGTTAACAAACAACAGCATTCACTAACCATACCACAACATATTTAACACACCCATAAATTATATATATATATATATTATATTATATATATGATTCTGATACGAGTAATATATAACTATATATAAGATCACGTATATAAGTGCATATATACTATACTATACTATATATATACTATATATATATAATATCTATATATATAGATAGATAAGATAGCTAGATAACTTAAGATAGATACGATAGAATACGATCATACTGCACACAGTACGAATCAGAATTAGAAAGTAGAACGATAGTTATTCCTGCTTTTTAATTCTCAATCCTTATTCCTACACCGTAGTACCCAGATTTATGCCCTAATAACGTTAAGAAATTGTATGTTTCATTTGTATTAAATGTAAATATATTTTAAAATTGGCTTACTCATTAGTGTCCCAAGAAGTCTAACTACCCAAAATATTCAAGTTAAATTTAAACTATTTCTCACACTTTATAAAGCCCGAGTGGGACTTGAGAAGTCACGTTACCTGATATTAAATGAGTCAAGTCCGCTTATGATGATATGCAAGTAGTTTAACCGAAAGTCCACACGCCCATAAATACTTTTAATATGGTCTAAGTAGTTTGAATACTCCTACAGTAGGTGGTAGAAAAGCCACTAAACTGTTTCAGTTTTCAATACAGTTATATAGTTGAGTGTACAATTTCTTAAATTCTGGGGACAACTTCGAGCTATCGTGTGAAGCTCTACCCGTTTCCCTGATTCGTCTTAGGAGATGAAGACCCAACCATGACTTATTCGCGTTTCACACTTCGATTCGTCGTGACGAGACATCAGAGACCCAACTTTACTTAATACCAGTTTGCCTTGATTCGTCTTGAGATGAGCCCAACATTGCTTAATCGTTTCGCGAGTATTCCGATATTGGAGCATGAGCCAACATTACTTATCCTTAATCCCTGATTGTCCTTGGAAGATGAGCCAACATTGGCTTATTTCCGTATTCCACAAACCTTATGATCGTCTGAGAGATGAGCACAACCCATTACTTATCCGTTTCCTTGATCGTCTTTGGAGATACGCCCAACAGTACTTATCCGTTATCTCCTGATCGTCTTGGAGATGAAGACCACATTACTTATCCGGTTCTCTATCGTCTGGAGATGAGCCGATACATTACTTATCGTTCCACCTGGATCGTTTGGACAGATAGAGCCAACCATTACCTTAATCCGTTCTCCCTGCGTCTGAAATGAGACCACATTACCTTATTCGTTTCTTCTGGATGTACCTATGGAGATTGAGCAATCAGGTGGAGCGTTATCGTTTCCCCTGATCGCTCTTGGAGATGAACCCACCACATTACTTAATCCGTTCCGCTGATCGTCTTGGAGATTGAGCCCAACATTACTATCGTTTTCCTGATCTCGTTGGAGGTGAGCCAACATTACTTATCGTTTCCCTGATCGTCTTGGAGATGACCCAAAATTACTTATCGTTTCCCTGCATCGCTGGAGTTTAGCCAACAAACATACTTATCCGTTCCTGATCGTCATTGGGATGAGGCCCAACATTACTATTCCGTAATTCCTGATCGTCTTGAGATGAGCTCGACATTACTTATCCGTTCCCTGATCGTCTTGGAGATGAGACCCAACATTTAACTATCCGTTTATTCTCTGATTCGTCTTAGAGGATGAGCATTGCTCAACATTTATTATCCGTTGTCGCAGGCCCTGATCGTCTTTTGGAAAATGAGCCCAGACATTGAGCATTATCCGTTTCCCTGATGTTTGGAAGATGAGCCCAACATTACTTGATCCGTTCTCCTGATCGTCTCTGGAGTTACTATTCGTTCGCTGGATCGTTCTGGAGATAGCCCAACATTACTTATTCCGTTTCTATGATCGGCTCTATAGAGGATGAGCAAGTTTTACTTATCCGCCCATTTCCCTAATCGTCTTGAGATGAGCCACGAACATTAACTTATCCCGTTTCTACTTATGATCGTCTTTGGAGATAATGGCTCCACACAATTTACCTATCCCGGTTACCCTGATCGTCTTGGAAGGATGGCCCACGAAACAATACCTAATCACGTTTCTCATGATTCCTGCTTCTTAGAGGATGAGATGACCACCTTACTCTATCCATTTGCCCTGATCGTTTTGAAGAATGACCACAGACGACACCTAACAATGGCCAATTAATCTGTTTCTCTACGATCGTCTTCGGCGGAGACGCATGGCCCACAATTACTTATCCGTTTCCTATGATCCGTTCGTAGAGATGAGCCACATTATTATCCATTCCCTGATCGTTTTTTGAAGGGGATGAACCTAACATTACTTTATCTGTTATCTCTCGATCGTCTTGGAGATGAGCCCAACATTACTTATCCGTTTCTCTGATTGTCTTAGAGATGAGCCAACATATTGAACATATTCCTGATCGTTTTCGAGATGAACCTAACATACTTACTTTGTTTCTCTGATCGTCTGGAGATCGAGCCCAACATTACTTTATCCGTTGCATATGATCGTCTTAGAAGATGCAGCCCAACATTACTTATCCATTTCCCATCGTTTTGAAGATGAACCTAACATTACTTATCGTCTTCATCTTGATTCGTCTTGGAGATGGCCCAACCATTACTTAATCGCGTCTGTTGCTATGCTAATGAGATTCTAGCAGGCGGAGCCCATTCAGAAGATAGCGTGCGCCCGAGGGAACGTACTGTGAGCGACGTCGTTCCCATCGAATGCAGTTTTTGAAGGATGAAGAGACCAACGCTAAAACTAACTATCTGGATCCTGTTAGCTGCTCCTGATCGTCTCTAGAGAGATTGAGCCCAACATACTTATCCTTCTCTTATGATCCGTCTTAGAGGCAGATGAGCCCCAAACTCGATTGACCTTCTTCTCATTATACGCCTGATTGTCGTTTTGCTATAAGATAAAGCACCTAAACCATTACTTTTATCGTTTCTCTGATTCGTCTGGAGATGAGCCCACCATTACTTGATCCCGTTTCTATGATCCGTCTTGCAGAGATGAGCCAAACTATTACCTACACCTATCAAACTTCTCCCTGAGTACCTCTTTCGAAGCATGAAAGATACCCAACTGACACATTCAGTACCATATTACAGGTGAGAGCATATACATTGTCATATTGTCCAAACGCCTCATGTCTAATTATCGATCTATATTTTACTCTCTGCACTGACTTTTTTCTCTGATTTTCGTCTTTCCGCTCGTTCCAATGCAGCTGTCTGTTAAACTTTCACTATTCTTCTTTTAAATCTATTAATAGTGGTTGATGTTCCTAAAGGTTCTCTATCCTATCATCAAAGGTTTTTATATTCTTTAATTCAAATGGCTTTTTAAATCTATTTTTTTGATCAATCCTCTCTTACGCGTATGATTCCACCATCATATAACTCCTTTCAACACTGTGAAAAGGCGTCCACACCTCAACATTACAATAACTTGGCGCTGGGAAATACGACCTTGGAGGCAACTGATCTTCTTATCTGTTCACATTTTAATAATTTGGGGCAGTATAAACAGCGCGTTGTCTTTAATGACTCATAAACTTAATTGTTTTATCTATTCTCGACTCACAAATTTCCCACAGCATAATACCTTCTTACGAGCCGAACGCACTACCGGAGAAGAATCTCTGATATGCTGCTATCCTTCGGCTCATTTTGATATCTTCTTGGTAATTTTCCTCTTTTCAAACACCAGAGAAGACATGGAGGTGTTTATTTGAGCGGCGCCTCTCAGGAACTCATGCTTGTCTGACACTACACTCACATTGCTGGCTGTCTATAGAGTAGTTGCATTGACATCTCCATCGCTAGATGGGCGCGGGGAGCGACAGATCGCACATATCTGAGCGTCGGAGGGTTCCACTTCACACACCGATGCTCTTCCCCTGAATATGTGAGATCGACAACCTTCTACTGTGCCCGGTTGTTGTCAACAGCTGAGTTAACTGCTCGATAAGCTCATACACAACAAGCTCGGTCAATCAGAGAGCGATCGTGCCCCACACTTACAGCTGCAAGACCTCACTATACCGCGGGTTGCGCGATCCAAATTAGCAGACGCGATCCTGCCTCGATCACATGACTCTCGAGCAAACTACATTATCCTCTTTGCGCGGAAAGCTTCATGCTCGCATGACCTCCTCCTTAGAGGCGGAGCCTTCTTGCTACTCTCCAATCTACACAGTACTTATTCTTCCACTTTGTAGCAGACTCTCTCAGCACGCTCAAAGTGTCAGAACTAAATGCGTCATCGGATCATGCGGTATAAGATGTACAACAACTAACTGAGTAAAAGTCTGGAACACTCTTCTTCTCATTCACGATATCGATACATGCGCTACTACCACAACTTTACTAAAACCTCTCTACGAGAGCAATATGTTTTGAACGTCGCACGCTCTCGACAGGGCAAAAGACTAAATGAAACTGAGAAATTCAACCAGTACTGAAACAGAGACATCACCCATACTCACCAGACGTCGAGAAATTATTATTGACAGGAAGTTATGCGCTTGTTTCCACCAAAAAGAATAGGATAGCTGACTATCTTGTCTTCTTTTACTTCACCTCTTATTCAACCACCAACAGAATTGCGCGCGGCCAAAACAGAGCGCGCCCCGGACCGCCCACGGAACCCCCAGGTAAGCGGGTGCGGCGTAGCGCGACAGGTCGGAACACTAAGAGAAAAATCGCAGGTAGGAGCAGAACAACACTCGCAACGCAAGAGCGCGGTGAGACGCAAAACGACGCGGAAAGCAGCGCCTTACCCGCCCAGCCCCTGCATAGTACCAACCAGTTAAGATGCAGTGAAGAGCTCGTACGACAGAAACCTCGCCACCCGCGTACCGTAGGCCACCATAGCGACGCAGAGCACCGACCACACTCATGGTCACAGACATCACTCCAGACGGTGTACGGCGTTGCATCCACCACCCCCGCGCCAATAGACGGCGCACAGCCGATAGACCCGCCATAGCAAAACCGCCATTCCTCTCTCTCCTGAAATCCTTTACTCTCGGCCGCTGTTGCCAAACTCACATTTACCTCTACGCTCCTACTCAGCAGCACATGGTCGCAGTATCAACCGACTCCAATCCACTCTTCTCTGCTCTCGGTCTCCAAGCCGCGTCCCGTCGGTCTCCAAACCACACCTCAACCCCACCTCCAAACATCCGCCTTCGTCAACCAACCGACCTATATTCATATCATCCTTTACCACATGACCAAGAGGCCATACTCAGACATACTTTAGAATTTAATTCTCTCACAGTCATTACCCCCTTTCTTACACAGCCACACCACTCTCTCCAATACTCATTTCCTCTATGCGTTCATCAATTCTTGCTCACAACCTTAGGCCAGCACCCACTAAATTGTCCATCATGAAACATTAACACTTTAGAGTCTATACTTGATCTCTAATATTTCCAGACCATAGTCCTCACACCATATAAATAAACACATCATCCAGGGCGCCCAACACGGCAAGCGCCGTCGGGCTGTAACAGACATTCTTCGACGCTCATGTAAGAACCCTGAGCGACACTCAATGGACTTGTTCCCTTTCGCACTCTTCAGCGATGTCGGATTTAATTGGCACCAAGCACCTTGCCGTGACATTCGACAGAACTTTCGTCCTCTGACCTACACTCTGCATGGCGTCGATTCCTCTCATCCAACATATGAACCCTAAATATTAAGACGTTCCAGACACTTGTTTCTAGCTTCGCTGCCTACCAATCCTTAACAATAACTTCACAACTGAGAAGTAGATATAATATATCATTAGCTAGAATCAGGTAGGCGACCACTCATAAGGTGACTGAGTATTAGATAAAGTAGGATATTAGTACAGGTATATATATATATCTATAACTATATATATGTATATATATATATATACAGATAAATATATGAATACTATCCTGCTCTCAGACCGCCATCTCTCTTCTTCTCTCTCTCTCTCTCTTCTCGCTCTCTCTCTCCGCTACTTCTCTCTTCTACTCTATATAAACGACGTCAGGTACCCGCTACTCTATACCCTTAAAAAGCTAGTACGGTATACTTGTTAGATCACTTAATATCATAGATCACTTTATAATTAGACTTAGTATACTACTGAACTAGTATGTAGTAGTGACTCAAGGCTCATAGACTCTACAGAATAACTATTATATCATCAGTACTATTATATATACTAGATCATATAGCTATATACATAATATTATATATTAAATAATAATAGGTATACTCCACCGAAAGTATTATTATCAATCGTAAAGGATCGCAACCACTATATTCTACACAGCTAACTAAGATACTATATATACTACTAGCACTATAGAAACTATAAGATATACTATACACTCAATACTAAATAAATTATAAATACGATATATATAATATATATAAACATATATTATATAATTATATATATATATATAATATATATTTATATTATATATATATATAATATATTATATAGTACTATATATATAATTTGCATGTAAATAAGGTCTTAAGCCAATATAGATTTCAGTTTTGCTTATCACATAATGTTGATAATTAAGAAAAAATATTTTTAATTCTAAAAGCGACCAAATTAATTGAGTTAGCGACAAAGTAACAGATTTAGGCGTACTTCTCGCAAGCAGAACAATTTCCAAATAAATACGGCGATTATATTATTAGATTCATTCATTATCCTGTTTATCGGAATTACAATAAATATTTTTATTATCATGTAGATAATATTCCTAAAGATTATTATTATATTATTTTATTATTATTATTACCTTATATTATTATTATTATTATTATTATTATCTATTATCAATTATTATTTACTTATTATTATTATATTATTATTATGTATATTTCATTAATATATATTATTATTATTATATTTTCTTTATTATTATTATTTGTTATCTAAATCTTTTTCTTTTCCACTGCTCTCTGACTGTAGTGACCCCACACAGAACACACACACCACCACGACAGCGACACATCACACACACCACGCACACAACACGACCGAACACACACACTCCACCTACACTACCACCTACACTCCACACACGCAGTAATATAGAGTATACGGATATATATATATATTACTAATAATTGTAAGGTCATAATCTAGCTATAGACTCTTTCGCATACGCATTTTGCATAATAGCTATTATTTAGTTAGCGTAATCATAATCGGTAGACTCCTACCATACAGAATCATCTAAGTTAGTCATAGCTACACGTGATATAACCAGCCTTAACCAACCACTCACGGGCTAGGTCTCTTTATTCCAAGGAGGGGGCGCAGAAAAAGATGACACGCTGAACAACGACACCGCACCTCAAGCGCCAATCCTACCGCAAATCTTTATCAGTAGGACGCCAGACCTGACATTAAAGGGAGAAATAATAAGGCACGTGGAAAACAGTCGATGGCAAGGAGTCTCCACAGAAACACGAGTGGCTGCGCATAAAGGAAACACCAATAACGTAAGCAAGCTCTGCGCGTTCTACAGAATTCCCGACGCCAGAGAATTGTATGACGAGAGCAAGGCACCCTTGTCGCTACTAATACGACGACCCGAACCGGGAATGGCACCCCGGACATAGAAGGGAGCAGAATACGCGAGCGGAGGCCAACTTTCCCGCAGCATACTGCAAACACCTATTTTGCAGACGTATTAGAAAGAACCCCGACCTACGCGCTGGCGCCCAGAACGTCAGGCGCACGATATAGAGGAGCTCAGAGTGTTTAATCGAAGCTGCTGTAGTGAAGAAGACACAGGATATTATCTTCGATCGCATATCTTAGAGCCTTGAGAGCGAATCGCGTGCAATCCCGAGACAGTTGAGGGGTCGCAAAGTGAGCACAAAGCCGTCGGGAACACCACGGAAGCTTTCATCCAGATTGTTGGAATACGTCAACTGCCAAACATCAAACGAAGAGAAGCGCAGCGGACGTCAGAGCCATAATTGACATATAAGATTGGAGGTAGCTCGGCTGGCGCAAAGGCACAACAAGCGACAATTACCACGGCAAGCTCCTAGACAGACGCACAAGCTACTGCGCCTAGTGATCAGTTGTTGACAAGAGGGACCAGGTCACTAAAGCAAACCGTGATGGAACTATGAGAGCTTTCCCTAGGACCAATTGTTGGTTTAGTTCAGACCAAGAATGATTATGTTGGTAGTTCCTATTTCCGTCAAGGAAATACTAAATTAGAGAGGTGTTTTGAGAGGGAAGATGATAGAAGATAAAAGAGTTCAAAGATTTGCAATTCACAAGGACTTCGGATTGTATCCACGCGGGAAATCCCATCCACATAGTGTCGTCCACTAGGGCAGGCGCTCAAGGAGTTAGCTCGAGAAGAGAGCACTGGGGAGAAGACAGAGACCAATAGTACATACTGAACCTTCTAAAGGCCAGCGGAGCAGATTCTGAAAATGCAGTGGCAAGGTACGAGCTGCCGGAAGCTAGAGAAGTTTCGGTCTATCGACAACAAAGGTTGACTAAGACGGTTAGAAGTACGCTGAGCACGATATCGTTGATGAAACAGTAAAGAATAATAGTTGGAGAATCAAGAACAAGAACCTGACGCAACGTCAAAAGGCTTCAGACCAAACACCGGAGGCTCCGGCCGGCCACGCCACCACACAGGCTCCCAACAATAACAGCAGGAAAGCGAGAGAAGACACGTTCGCTCCATCACAAGAGGACGCAGGCGTGATATAGAGAGCAAAAGTTCAGGAAGCACGAGAAAAACCATGTCAGCACGGGCGAGGGTAGGATGCACAAGAGAAGAGGACGAAAGTCAAAAGAAGCCAATGAGGTACCGAGAGGAGTCAACCAAACGGGCAGTAGACAAAGAGATTGGTGCTGTACCAAATCGGTCAAAAAGCATGTGATATTGGTCGAGCAGCCACCGACCACACAAAACTCCCAATAAGTCCCTAAAGGGAGAAGACATAAAATCATTAAGATAAGGAAAATATGTCACAAGTTGACCTCGAGCGATCGAAAGTCATACTGATATCTGAAGAAGGCTTGAGACCTCCAAGGTGATCCAGGAAATGAGAGTTAAGAAGAATTTACAAAGATTTTAGATAGAATGGCAAGTGAGAGCTATTAAGACGGCAATATTAGAAGATCAGAGCTGCTACTTTAGTTTCGATTTTAGTGACATATCTGGCACGCTTCGAGCACTGGAAAATGAATATTAGTATTAAAGCACTGGAGGGTAGAGGTTTGAACGAGTACAGGAGCCAGCTCAGGGAAGCACACACTCCTTCAAAACGCCGGGGAGAAGACAATCACGTAATGTCCCTAAGCTTTCCTTGACGTTTCATGACTCTTTCAGAATCACATGAACCGACTCATGTGTAAATCACAGGAGAGACATGGAAACTGAGAGAGAGGAGAAGGTAGGAAGAGAGATTGCCGGAACTCGCGCATCCAGGGCCATGAGAATTAGCGATGACAAATAACAAGCAAACCGCCAGGAAGAAAGAGAGTCCATATCTTTGGCAGATAGGAGACCTAGCAACAGATCCGCCAGAGCCGATAAGAGGAGGAAAGGCAGATTACTACAAAAGTATATAGAGATGCCTTTTCTGGCAGAGACCGAAATGTGTTCTAATCAGATAAAGGAGAGCCAAGTACGGTGTCGCACTTTCTTTATAATTGAAAGCCGCGCTTAGCCATTGGTCGATCCACTAAGGCGCCTTCACGATTCCGGAGCAGAATTGCCAGGAAATTGCTTCAAGAAGTGATAGAGAAACGAGAGTCTTCTTCCGCTAGTAAAGAGTAGGCAAGCTCACCTCTATGTGCCTGAATGGAGCCCCACAGGAACCAGGCACGCAAAGGCAATCTCAAATCGAACATGGATTATGGCTGGAGAGGAGATAATCCAGTTCGAAGATGGAAGATAACTGCGGTCATCCCTTTCAGGGAAGAAAGTGGCAAGTCACGGCCCACTACGCTGGCCTCGAACCACGTCGACCGAAGCGTCCAATTCCGAGCTCTTAAAAAGAGAATTCTCACCAAGATAGTTAGCCAAAAACGACGCAATGCTCGCAATTAACGTGCCAGAAGCAGTTTGTGGCATGGATCATTAGAGCATGCTGGAGAAAAGTATATTAAATTGAAAGCTAAAAGATTGTGTCAGGAGGCCACCGACAGGAGGGGAAAATGGTGATAATTTATACGAGACAGAGTAGTGGTGAAAATATAGTCCAGGCCGTATTCAAGAAATTGGTTAGGTCGATCTGAGGATATGTGTAGGTTCCTAATTACACTGTAATTCCAGATGCGCGTTAGAGAAATACTGAAAAATTTTGCCTCCTTTCCCTCTGCCCATCAGTATGAGAAGAGCACCAACCATTTCAGCAGATAACTGTACGTGTAACAAATCCCCTATAGAGGAACCTCATCATTTGGTGGGAAGAAGTAACAGTCTCATGAGAATAGTAAGATATTCAAAAAGGACGTGAAAAAACATGCCTGTTGCTTTTAGGGGAAGCAGTTTGGAGAAAGTCATGGACAGAAAAGGAAAGGGAAAATTTTAAAGCCAAACCACATCAAAAGTTATTAGAAATTAAAGGTCTCTACGAGACGTGTCAACAGGAGCCCCAGCGGAGTGTTATGTTTATACATGCACAGACTCACCATTAAGTCGGAAATTAAATTAAAAAAGTATAGTGGAGATTATTAATTTGTATTTGAAAAAGAACCCCTGGCCAGCTGGGTTTCAGACAATAATAAAATTTATTGGAATTATAGTTAAAGATGTGATATTCCACAGATTCATTATAGCATTCGGGCCGACGGAGTTAGC
>JABUQX010031404.1:2500-5000 GCA_015478945.1 Trachelipus rathkii | reverse complement strand
ATTATTATTATCTATTATTATTATTATTATTATTATATTATTATTATTATTATTTTATTATTATTATTATTATTTTATTATTCAATTTTATTATTATTATTATTATTATTATATTATTACAATTATTTTATTATTTATTATTAAGTTTATCATTATTATTATTTTATTACTTATTCATTATATATTTATATTAATATTTTTATATATTTTTAAATTTTTTATTATTCAGATTGAATTTTTAATTTTATATTATTACATAATATTATATTGATATTATATTATATTTATATTATATTATATTATATTATATTTATATTATATTATATTATATTATTATATATATTATATTTTATTATATTATATTATATATATTAATATTATAATTATATTTATATTATATTCATTTATATTATTATTATATTTTATTATATTTATTATTTTTATATTTATTATATTATATTTTATTATTATTTTATTATTATTTATTATTATTATATTATTATTATTTATTATTATTATATTATTATTTATTATTTATGATTATTATTATTATTATTATATTATATTATTATTTATTATTATTATTATTATATAAATTATTATATATTATTATTTATTATTATTTATATTATTATTATATTATTATATATATTTATTATTTATTATTATTATTATTAATTATTATTATTATTATTATTATTTATTATTATTATTATATTATTAATTATTATTATTATTAATTATTATTATTTATTATTATTATTATTATTATTATTATTATTTATTTAGTTTAATCTTTATTATTATTGTTTTTATTATTATTGTTATTACTTATTATTATATTATTATTATTTATATTAATTTTATTATTATTAATTATTATTTATTTATTATTATTATAATTTATTAATTTTTATTATTTATTATTTATATTTATTATTATTATTATTATTATTATATTATTATTACTATTATCAAAACTATATTATTAATTTATGTTATCATTACTATGTAAAAATAAGTTATTATTAATCTTTGGTATTATAATTCTATTATTATTTATTATTAATTATAAATATTATTTATTATTGAGTTGTTAAATCGTAGTCAATCTTATTTATATTATTTTATTATATTATATTATATTATATTATATTATTTATTATTATATTATATACTATTATGTTATATTATAATAATGTTATATTATATTATAATTATTATTATATCTATATTATATTATATTATATTGTATTAAATAATAAATATTTACATATTTTAGAAATAAATTTATAATATAACATTTCATTCTATTACCAATATATATATTATTATATATTTTATTATTATTATGATTACATGATTGTGAATAATATTATTTATTAATTTATATTGTTATTATATATTATTATTATTATTATTATTTAATATTATTTATTATTATTATTTATTATTATTAATTATTATTTTATTATTAATTATTATTATTATTATGTGATATATAATGTGATTGATTCATATATGTAATTATTATAATTTATTATATTTGTTATTGTTATTGTTATTGTTATTAGTTATTTGTTATTGTGGTTATTGTTATTGTTATTGTATCTTTTACTAGGTTTAAAACATATACTCGACATTTTATTTACCGAAACATTAACATAACAAACCTTTACCTGATATCTCACAGTTCATTCTGAATTTTATCTCCTCATGCGAAATGCTCAAAAAGTAAAATAGCTTGAGAGTATATAATAAACACTAAAACCAGACATTTAACATAAAGTTTTGATCGTATGGAGTCACTTAAAATTCAATATATAATCATTGCTAAAATCTAAATTCTTTTACTTATTTGTTAATTTTTATTTTTTTAAATTCTTTGCTATAATTAGTCATAATTTATTCAAATGTTAGAATCGAAACTCTGATGATGTCCGAGGTTTACGGACGAAACCGGTCAGAAACTAATAAGTATAAATATGCCTCTTACTTTCTTTGCAAACTATTTTCTAGACTAGTACTAAGAAAATTAAATGAAAATCAGAAGAATATATTTAGGGAATTGGAAGTTAAATGTAAAACTTATATTGAAACAAAAGCTGATATATAATTTCTATATTGTTATTATTATTATTATTATATTATTATTATTATTATTATTATTATTATTATTATTATTATTATTATTATTATATTATTTTATTATTATTTATTATTATTATCACTATAATTTTTTTATTCTTATTCTTGACCATTTTAAACTTTTTTTTAATATTTTTTATTATATTATTTATTCTTTTTATTATTATTACTTATTATTATTATTATTATTATTATTATTATTATTATTATTATTATTATTATTATTATTATTATTATTATTATTATTATTATTATTATTATTATTATTATTATCATTATTATATATTCGTCATCTGTTATTTAATCATTGCTCTATCAAAATAAAAATTAAAATAGTATAAAATGACAAATA
>JABUQX010031403.1:17500-23674 GCA_015478945.1 Trachelipus rathkii | reverse complement strand
CAAAAAAATTCTACTTTTAATTGTTTTAAGTACCAATAAAAAAACTAAATTCCTTTTGCTGAAAAAATTCTATTAGATTCCCCCCAATATTTTTTTCTCAGCTAAGAAATTGAAATAAAATAAATAAGAAAAAAAAATAGTAAGATGCTAGGATACATATTTAACTATTAATTTTAATATGATTAAACTAAAATTTTAGGAAGAGAATAATTAAGAAACAGTGTGGATTCAAAAAATTTTTAGTTTCAAATAAACGTTATTTATTGTTATGCAGATAATAATATATTTTATGAACATTTATATAGATATATAAAAATATAACGAATAATTATCTTTACAAAATTTATGTTGTATAGTTTTGAAAAAGATAGTTTTAACTCAATCGCAGATTAAATATAAATTTTTCGATAAGAGAAAGAAATTCAAACTGAGGTTGAAATGAGGTTGCGTCAGTGCTATTGAGAGCATGAGAAGTGATAAGTTTAAAAGCCCAACACAGACTCCACCTTACCAAGGAGTGCAGCATGTGTAGAACCACCCAGGTAAGGGAGGATTTCCAAACTAGACCCCTACTTTTTGAAGGCAAAATCCAAATTCACATTTTTTTTATTTTCCTAAATAGTAGAAAAATCCTCCTGAACATCATGGTGTAATTATTTTTTAAAAATTCTAAATAGTTTTTAGATACAGAAATTTATTTAGAGAGGTATCGAACTAAAAAATTTCAATTCCAGTCAAAATTGCAATTCAAGGTTTAGGATCAAAAAATGTTTTATTTATAATTGTAGAAAATCTAATTTTTTTTTTTCATATTCTCAACCTCTAGCTCATTCTTTGGATTTTACTTGAGTCAAAGAAATGCGAGCCGGAGCCGGAGCCGGAGCCGGAGCCGGAGCCGAGCCGGAGCCGGAGCCGAGCCTGGGTATATTTTTTTTTCATGAAATTAATTTTTTTTTAGATGAAAAATGTATTGCAGAAGATGTGCTGAACAGTTTTCAAATAGTACATAATCCCTTAGTTCGGATCTGGATTCCGGATCGAAGTCAGAGCCGCGGTCTAGGTTCGAAGCCGGAAGCCGGAGCCGGGAGCCGGAGCCGTGATTTTTTTTCGAAGAATAATTTTTTAGGAGATCTGCTGAACAGTTTTCAAATAAGTGGCAGGAAAACCTTATTCGGATCCCGGAGCTGAAGCCGAAGCTGAGCCGGAGCCGGAGCCGGAGCAGGAGCCGGAGCCGGACCCGAACCGGAGCCGGTCCTGGGATGATTTTTTTTCCTAAAAAATAATTTTAGGTGAAAAATTTCAATGCCAGAGGACGTACTGAAACAATTTTCAAATAGTACAGAAACCTTAGTCAGGATCCGGAGCCGAAGGTGAAGTCGGAGCCGGAACCGGAGCCGGAGTCGGAGCCGGATCCTGGTATAAATTTATTTTCAAAAAAAAATTTTAGGTGAAAAATTTAATGCCAGAGACGTGCTAAACAATTATCAAATAGTGCAGAATCCTTTGTCGGATCCGGACTCCGGGTCGAGCCCGGAGTCTAAGTGGAGCGAAGTCAGAGCCGGTGCCGTAGTTTGATTTGTTTTTTCGAAATTTTTTTTTTAGGTGAAAAATTTATGCCAGAAGAAGTGCCTGAACATTTTCAAATTAGTGCAAGAAAACTTAGTTTGGAGCCGGAATCCGGATCCGGAGCGGGCGCCGGATTTCGGAGCCGGATTCTGGGTATTATTTTTTTAGAAAAATTTTTTTAGATGAAAAAATTTATTGCCAGAAGACGTGCTGAACGGGTTTCAAATAGTGGCAGAATCCTTAGTCGGATCGTTTCGGAGTCGGAGCCGGAGTCGAAGTCGGAGCCAGAGTCAGAACCGGTGCAATGAAATAATTTTTTTAGATAAAAAATTTATTGCCAGAAGTCTTGCTGAACAATTTTTCAAATAGTGCAGAAACCTTAGTCAGATCCGGAGCCGGAAGGTGAAGTCGGAGCCGGAGCGGAGCCCAGAGCCGGAAGGCCGGAACACTGGGTAATGAATTTTTTAAAAAAAATATTCTTTTAGGGGAAAAATTTAATGCCAGAAGACGCACTGAACAATTTCAAATAGTGCAGAAACCTTAGTCAGATCCGGATCCGGATTCGGATCAGGATCCGGATTCGTGAGACGATCCTGGGATAATTTTATTCAAGAAATAATTTTCTTTAGATGAAAAAATTTATGTGCCAGAAGACTTGCTGAACAATTTTACAAATAGTGCAGAATCCTTAATCGGATCCGGATTTGGAGTCGGAGCCGGAGCCGGAGCCGGAGCCGGATTCAAAGTCGGAGATGGAGTCGGAGCCAGAGTATGATTTTTTCGAAATATATATTTTTAGGTGAAAATTTTATTGATAGAAGACGTGCTGAACAATTTTCAAATAGTTCAGAAACCTTAGTCGGATCCGGATCCGGAGCCGAAGCCGGATCCTGAGTATGATTTTTTTAAAAAAATATTTTTAGGTGAAACTTTATTGCCAGGAAGACGTACTGAACAATTTTCAAATAGTTCAGAAACCTTAGTCAGATCCGGAGCCGAAATGAAGTCGGAGCTGGAGTAGGAGCCGGAGCTGGAGTCAGAGCCGGAGCCTGGGTATGAATTTTTTTCAAAAAATATTTTTTTAGGTGAAAAATTTAATGCCAGAAAACGTACTGAACAAATTTCAAATAGTGCAGAAACCTTAGTCGGGTCCGGATGCGGATCCGGATCCGGATCCAGATTCGGAGCCTTATCCTTGGTATAAATTTTTTCAAGAGATAATTTTCTTAGATGAATAATTTATTCCAGAAGCTTGCTGAACAATTTTCAAATAATACAGAATCCTTAATCGGATTCGGATTCGGATTCGGAGCCGGAGTCGAAGTCGGAGCCAGATTATGATTTTTTTCGAAAAAATATTTTTTTTGTGAAAAAATTATTGATAGAAGAAGTGCTGAACAATTTTCAAATAGTGCAGAAACCTTAGTCAGATCCGAAGCCGAAGCCGAGCTCGGAGCCGGAGCCGGATCCGGAGCCGGATCTGGGTATATGGCAGCCGGAGCCGAGCTTTTTAGGCGAAAAATGTATTGCCAGAAGACGTGTAAACAATTCAAATTGTACGAAAACCTAGGTCGGATCCGGGAGCAGGATCCGGAGCCAAACCCGGAGCCGGGTCCTGGGTATGAATTTTTTTTTAAGAAATATTTTTTTAGGTGAAAATTTATTGAAAGAAGATGTGCTGAACAATTTTCAAATAGTGCAGGAACCTTTGATGGATCCGGATCCGGAGCAGGATCCGGAGTCGGAGCCGGAGCCGAATCTTGCTTATAAATATTTTTAAAGAAATATTTTTTAGTTGAAAAATTTTGCCAGAAGACTCTTGCTGATGAATTTTCAAAAGTTCAAAAACCTAGTCGGATCCGGGATCCGGAGTCGGAACCGCGAGCCGGAGTTAGGAACCGGATCCTGTTTATAAATTTTTCCAAGAAATATTTTTTTAGATGAAAAATTTATTGCCGGAAGACGTGCTGAACAATGTTCAAATAGTGCAGAAACCTTAGTTGGATCCGGATCCGGAGTCGGAAACGGAGCCGGATTCTGGGTATAATTTTGTTCCTATAAATATTTTTTTTGGTGAAAAGTTTATTGCCAGAAGACGTGCTAAACAATTTTCAAATAGTGAAGAAACCTAGTCGGATCCAGCGCCGGATCTGGAGCAGCAGCCGGAGTATGAAACGGAACCGGATTCTGGGCATATATTTTTGTACGTGAAAAATTTATTGCCAGAAAGTACTGCACAATTCTCAAACAGTGCAGAAACTGTAGCGGAGTGGAGCCGGAGCCGGAGAAAATAATAATTATGTTTCTTTTGGGGTTGTAAAATAAAAATATATCAAAAGGCTTGAATGATTCATTGAAAAGTCCATAGCGAAGATATATATATATATATATATATAGATATAAGTTATCTCAAATCAGAGACTTTACCATACTGAACTACTTACTATCAAAGATTAAACAATAAGATGATAAGTTGGAAGAATGAGGAGTAGTTTGTAAGGAAACAGATAATTATATACCGACTTTATACGACTCTCACCCTTATATTTTTGAAATAATTTATACCGGATCATTTTCAATACTTCTAACGTCCGACTACCTACCCTCTGTCAATATGAACGACGGACTTCTACAATACAGCCATAATACGACTCGACTCCACCCGTGTGCAAAAGTGCCTTCACCTCAAGATCGATCCTCACTGCTCTTAACAAACTACTCGACTTCCCCACTCTTCCGGTGACCTCACGACGCCACCTCACCACATAACCTATGATAACTCATAAAAGGTAAGGCGAAAAGCTAAAGTGTACTAGTATAGGAAAGAGAAAGAATAAGAAAGTTAATCAGGAAGAAATATTTTAAAGATAAATGGTAATAATATAGCCAAAAGAAATTTAAAACATAAATAAGGGAAATTTATTAGACAAAAAAAATTTACAAGCAAAATATAAATAATATAAACTCCAATAATAAATCCCCCGATAAGCCTCGTAGTATATAACCATATAGAAAATAATAAAAAATATTGAGAATAAACTACCAAAAACTTATAATATTGAGATAAATATTACAAACGTACCTATAAAAAAAAAAAAAAAAATTCAAAAATATATATAATCACTCAAAAAAATATAATAATCTAAATACCTAACTAATACTAAAAGACAACAAAAAAAATAAATAATAATATATACCCTATATCTATATATATATATAAATGATATTATTATATATAATATATAAATAAAGATATAATAATATGGAAAGTTGACTTAGAAAAAGAAATACGGAGGTGTGAGGAATGAGGGATAGCAAGGTGATTGTAGTTTAGGGAGTAATGGAGAATGAAAGAGAGTGGAGGGTGCACCTACTAATGATTAATATGCGGATGATTAGTTTAGGATTGTGAGCGAGATACTGGAAAAATACTTTGAGGGGTAATTTAGAAGAGAGAAGATTTAAGGCAGTGTGTCAAAAGGAGGGATTTGAAAGTAAAAGTAGATAAGAGTAAGGTTATGGTTTTGAGTGAGGATAGTTGCGTGTACAAAAGCATTGTAAAAAGGTTAACATCTGGAAGCACAAGGATCTGCATGAAGTGACAATAAATTTAAGGATATAGTGGATGAAAATGGGAAACGGATAGACTGCAGAATGATAGTATAGAAAGATTGTGGAAAAATAAGGCACGGAAATGGAGAAAGCAATGGACCGATACGCCACAAAGCACATAACACTCTATGATGGGAATAGCCAAAAAAGGCGAAACACTTAAAGTCGTAAGATGTGCCTAGGGACGAAATACATGACGGTAACTGCTATAACCACTATGTAAAATGACTATAGTAGTGGAGACATATTAGGTCTGGAAATAGCCAGGTACAGATATAAAGTATCAGATATAGGAACTTCTGCTGGGGGCTAACGGCATTTGATGGGTTGCTCTGGGTTACAGGAGCAACCAACCAACGTCAAGCCACGCCGGACATGGGCACAAGATGCTTGTTGCGATAAATTTGCAATAATAAGACGATGAAAAATTTCACTCGCGCCAGGACTCGAACCATCGACAACAGCGTCGCCGTTAGACAATGTACAGGAGGATCTACCACTAGTCCGATCTGTCACTCCAGAAAAAGAAGGTATCTCGGAACAGTTTTCAAATCTCCTGCTTCGATATCACTGCTTTGAAACGGTACTTATTTAAATTCATAGAAGGGTGCTTTTAACCCCCTACTGGGGCTACACAGCATTCTGCTAGTTTGCTCCCGTGTTACAGGAGCAACCAACCAAAGTCAGGTCACGCCGGCATGGGAACATCATTCTTGTTGCAATAAATTTGCAATACTAAGACGAAGAAAAATTTCACTCGCGCCAGGACTCAAACCATCGACAACAGCGTCGCCGTTAGACAATGTACATTAGACTGTACCACTAGTCCGATCCACCTCCCAAAAAAGAAGGCATCTCGGAAGTTTTCAAATCTTCTGCTTCGATATCACTGCTTTGAAACTCGATACTTATTTAAATCCACAGAAGGGTGGTTGTAATCCCTTCTGGGGCCACACGGCATTCTACTGGGGTGCTCCTGGGTTACAGAAGCAACCG
>JABUQX010031403.1:0-2500 GCA_015478945.1 Trachelipus rathkii | reverse complement strand
CAATTGACTCATTCTTCCAACGAGAGTATGCCATACTCGCTTGAGTCAGACTCCTTCTAGGCTTAGTAAAAGGGGCGGGCTTTAAAATTTGTTGCCTCGGCAGACTAGTTAGTTATTTTCCTGTTATTAGTGAAGAAGTTCTGTCGTGGAGTTGGAGGTTAGAATAATAAAGCATTTTCATATTATTTTTGCAAAAGATTAATTTATTACTGATTTTGTTGCGCTTTTAATAAAATTGAGCTGTTACTTAGTTTTATAAATACGGAGATATTGAATTCGTATTAAATTAATTTTTTTTAAAAATTACTAATTTTTTTTGAGTGAGTGTTGTAGGCATATATATATATATATAATATATATAGTATATATATATATATAATATATATATATATATATATATATATATAGATATATATTATATATATATATATATATATATATAATATATATATTAATATATTATATATATATATAAATCATATATATATATACAGGGTGATTCAAAACCTCTGCGACAAATTCGGAGGGCTGATAGAGCAAACGATAAGGAACATTTATTGTTAAATAAGCTATGTTGTTTGACGCTTCGTTTCAAAGTTATGGATGATGTAAGGTAAACCACAGATGACTGATTTGAACCCATGGCATGGGCAATGGTGCGTGTGCTAGTCGACTGGTCGTTGGCGACTATCTTAAGCACCTCTTCTTCAAACGCAGGAGTCCTCGTTATTACGCGGTCTTCCACCAATGCACCGGGGACGAAAGGTCCCATTCTCAAAGGCGCTGATGAAGGCGAGCAAACATTGTGTGGTGGGGGTTGATTTGTGTGTGGGACCATTCCCGGTACATGAGGTGCGTTCTTCGCCCATTTCCGTTCGCCGCACCGTAACACATTATCATGTCGGTTAACTCGGAAGAGTGTAGTGATCCATTTCGTATTCGATTGCCTACAATGTACTGAAATCAACGATAATTGGGCAAGGATAAAGTATTGCCACGTGTTCGAAGGACGTTAGCGTACACAACATGTGTACGCACGCCATTCATGAAAAGTGTGCGTATGAAGGCCAAATCTGGTACCTTTCAGACCGTACTTTCAAACCGTTGTATCTTCTAATCCTAACATTTAAAGGTGTATATGCATAGAATCATTTTTGCTACATTTCGTGTGGGGAATCTCCCCTCCAAGTTTGTCAGTCTATTATTGAATCACCCTGTATATATATATATATATATATATATATGATATATATTATGTATATATATTATTATATATATACTATATATATATATATATATATATATATATAATTATATATACATATATTATATATATATATATATATATATATATATATATATTGTTGTGATGACTTTTTTGAGTCCGATCCCGCTAACACACACACTGCAATTGAAAATATAAAAACCTTTATATTTAATCCATCATACCTATATAGTCATTAAATAAATGCTCAAATAACCTTTTTACTTTTACTTTAATCCTTCTGCGGATTCTTCACCACGGAAAAGAAAGAAGATAGTAAATTATACATTTATTATATTCTAGAGAGTTATAACATGATACAACAAATAACAAATAATATGACTTACAAACAAGTCCCTAATCTATCCCTAACTAAAATAATAAGCAACAACAAATGCATGGTTGTACACAGAAAAACAAAGGACACCAAGGGCAAGAGTTTCAAGAGTTTACGTTTACGCTTTTAATTACACAGGACACTTTAACTTTTGACTTACACAGGAAACAACTTTAGACTTTAGGTTACACAGACCACTGCAATGGTTCTAATTCATCCACACTCGTGGATAATCTATTCCAGGACTCTGTGGATTTGGTAGGACATTTTTGGACCAGGCAGAAGGTTTCCTCCCAATAAGTACAACGAATAATCCCAACACGCTCGCTAGGCAAGAGAAAAGTTCAATTCGTTATAATAAACAGTTATAAAAAAAAGTCTAATCTTTAATAGTTAGTTATTCTTGCGATTGCAAGCACAGTCTAAATTTCGATTGTAAATATTTCTTACAAACTTAAGAATTTCTAATTCAAATTTATATAGCACAAAAAAGTTACTGTGAAGTTTTCAATCCGAGAGACAAATTTAGAAAAAAAAAGACATCTTAGGTATGAGGCATCGCTTTGTCAACACAGTTTAAACAGGACAAATATTGTTGAAATGCGAACAAACATATACTCACAGAGTAAACTTCGACCTTTGATTGTGTGCATGATTTACCAAATCATACTTACAGACGTATTTTCTCAGGACTTTATTCTTACGGCAATATTCTAGGACTAGTTTCCATTTTTCACACACACAGGTAACTTCGCTGAGGTACTTAGGTTTAATCATACGAGCTGACAAATCACTCCAATTAGCATTTCCGAGAATCAAACGAGTAAAATCATCAATAGTTGTTCCCATTGTTTGCTTATTCAATGCTAGTTCGTTTCGTCCTTAGTTCCGTCCTCGAC
>JABUQX010031402.1:20000-23146 GCA_015478945.1 Trachelipus rathkii | reverse complement strand
GGCAAAGGATCACTGACCAAAAGAGAATAACAACGAGGGAACCCTTGACGCTATGGACAGGAATATTTGCATGTGAAACCACTCTAGGTTAGAGAAAAAAACATCATCTTACCTCTAGTACAAAACTTGGTTTGATGAAACAATTTTGTGAAGGCCCTGGACCATGATGGTGAATGTTTCTGCTATATATGCTCAACGTTTCTTGGTCTGAGACGAGAAGAAAAAGCTGGGATATTTGATGGCCCGCACAAATAAGGACACTCCTCCGTGATGCTGCCTTTGCTGCTAATGACTGTGTTAGAGGCAAGAGCGTGAAATGCTTTTTCAGATGTAGCACAGAATTTTCTGGGGGAACAGGAAAGCCGAGAACCACTAACATTGTACAGGAACTGTTAGACAGTTTTCATTCTCATGGATGTAGAATGAGCATAACTTACATTCTCACCTAAGAAAATTTCCGGATAACCTAGGCGATGTTAGTGATGAGCAGGGTGAACGCTTCCATCAAGATCTAAAGTTCATAGAAGGACGTTACCAGGGCAAGTGGGATATCAATATGATGGCTGACTATTGTTGAGCTGATGAGGGATATTCCAGACGCTATGTACAGTAGATCGTCTACGAAGAGAAAGTTATTACCATCGTATGTTTACATTAACTAAACCCATTTCTTCTATTACATTCATTGTTGTCCCATATCACTTTTTTATTCATAGTTGTATTATATGTTTAATATATCTATCAAAGACGTATCATATAATTGCGATTTGTTTCTTTCCTTCATATATATATATATATAATATATTTAAATAAAAAATATATATATATATATATATATATATATATATATATATATATATATATATATATATATATATATATATATATATATATATATATATATATATATATATAGTATATTTTTGAATATATATATATATATATATATATTAGGGGCATGTTAGGTGTGAGAAGAATACATATAATATATAATTAAGGTGCTTGATGTTGGTGTGAGTAAGTGGCAAATTACAGAATAAATGAAAAAACGTTGAGATGGTTTGGGAAAGGATGAATAATAGTTGGTTGGTTAAGCGAATGTATAGTGGCGAGTGTAAGTTGGGAACCGACCATTAGAGACCGAAGAGAAAGTGACTGAGCCAGAACCAAACGTCTGAAGGAGAAATGTGAGTTTGGTAGAGGCGAGAAGAAAGGTGTATAACAGGAGTGAATGGCGGGGGATTGTGAGGGGGTATGGTTGTGACCCACCTGGTTCAAGGGATGAACCCTTACACTGACGATTTACTATAGAGGGTCCATCACTGTCCCATGAAGCTTTAGGGGTGGATTTTCCGACTGCGATGAGTTCTCACTAATTGGTACTGTAAGGCTGGTCTTTCTTTTCGACTTACGTCATGCTCTTCTACTGCTTTTCTTTCCGATGCTCGTCACGCACCTTACTCCCATTCTGGGAAAATAAAGGGGAGGTGAAAAAGATAAGAAATATATATATATATATATATATATATATATATATATATATATATATATATATATATATATATATATATATATATATATATATATATATATATATATATATATATATATATATATATATATATATATCCCAATAATTGTGATAGACCCTCTTGAAAAAGGTAAAATCATAAAATTTTACAAATCTGTGTTACACACAATATCTCACAAATGCGATGTGAAATCCAATTACATTTTTGGAATCAGCACATAATCAATTGCGAAACCCCGTCCAAGAAATTTCATGTTTACCAGTGTTATATACAAAGTAATAAAACAAAAAGTAAATAACTATTTCTTACCTATAGCAAACCATTCACATATTAAAATAATTAAATGAAAATGGAAAAGTTTCGTAGTTAAAGATATTAAACTAAACTTCATTTGAATAAGCTTTAAGGTTAAAATGACAGAACATTAGCAGTTCTCCATTTTCAGGGATAACCTATTTCTTGTGGCTTCATAAATATTTCCTCCTGTTCTAAATATTCTTTCACTTTCGACTGATGACGGTGAAGCTGAAAGGTATTTTATTGCTAGTTTTTTTTCAAATTCATAAAACTATTTCCAGTGTTTTTCTACCAATTGAAGGGAATATCATTGTCTTCACTAGTCAAAGTAGGCAAACTTATATTTGTTTATTTCTTTGATGTAATTCCGCATGTAGCCTTTTACTTTTATGTCACATCGTCAGAAGAATGGGACTTCTTTTTTCAACTCTCACTTTCTTTCTGTATGACGATTTTGATGCCACAATTTCTATAAAAACAATCCATTAAAGATGTGAAAATGGAACCTTCGCTTCACTTTTCCCACTACGTGAATCATCGTCAGCAGAAGAATAGGAGCTAAATTTTTATGCATTTCTTTCCATGCCTCAACACCATATTTTTACTGATTCATCTGATTCATGTTGAAAATTAGCTTGAATCGCAAGAAAGTAGCTAAACACAAAGATTTATCACATAGAAAATAGAAAGTTTTTTTCTACTGATTTTCGTACATTTTAAATGTGTAATTATTCCACTGAAGCTTTGCTTTTAATTGCCTTATTTAAAATAGATTTATTGCTAAAATGGAATGGATCACTTAAGGACTGTTACTCTGCTTCAATGCTTGTTTTAGTATGCTGTCGTAAACGGCCCGCAAATAGAATACCTGCCACCGAAAATCAAATAACATTTTCTGATTGCATTCAAAGCGTATATGGATAGGGGAACTTTTGTTCAAACAATCTTTTTAAGCATATCATAAGTTCTGTTCCAGCGTAGAAACGTCTTAATTAATTTATACTTGACATTCAGCCGCATCTCTAAAGTTTTAATTTGCAGCGCCACTGAAAAATGAAAATGAGAGACATGCTTCTGCAAGTAAATAAAATATCTTTAACAGACTTCTGACATAATATTGAATCGTGAATGCATAGTTAACATGAAATTGATAGCAAGCCACTCTCCCTTATACCAGCTACCATGTTTGGTCCATTATCCCGTATCACTAAATGAATTCTATTTTTTAGAATATTGAAAAATGTCAAAGGCCCTTATAGGATCTGACAAATGACAAAGATTTTCGCCATATTGGCTACAAAATTTGGCTATATTTTT